>QXTE01000036.1:163097-184120 GCA_003942145.1 Platysternon megacephalum | reverse complement strand
CCCCCCAGGTCTGGGGTCCCAGCTGCCAGCCCCATGCCAGCCGGCGTCCCGGCCGCAGGCCGCGCTCAACCCGCTGCAGGCCTAGGTGAACAGAACCCCAGGCTGGCAGCTTAAGATCAGCATTTTAATTTAATTTTAAATGAAGCTTCTTAAACATTTTGAAAACCTTGTTTACTTTACATACAACAATAGTTTAGTTATATAATATAGACTTATAGAGAGAGACCTTCTAAAAAACGTTAAAATGTATTACCGGCATGCAAAACCTTAAATTAAAGTGAATAAATGAAGACTCGGCACACCACTTCTGAAAGGTTGCCTACCCCGGATATAGACCCTTTCGTCTCCAGATCAATGACCAAAAGTTATTACTTCATGATGGCTATTCAGTGGCCTGTGGGAATGAATTTTGTGGTCTTAACAGTTCAGTATGTGTGCCCAAATCACATAAATCATCACTACAACTGGAACCTAACAGGTGAAGAACTGAAGGGCCATGGAATTTGAGCTGCACTCCCACATCTAGAGTTTATCCTTCTAGCTGGTTGTTGTGATACATTGGAGGGAAGTAGTATGGGAAGACTATTTGGTGAATGAATCAAAGATTTCAGTTTACAGAGCTTTAAAAGAAATTATGAATAAATAAGTTAATGAGCAGCAGTCATTTTGCATATTATGGTCTAAGATGGCATCTAAGAAAGGTCTAAGATGGCAAGCCTCCCGTTACTGCAAAGCTCCAAGTTAAATATCCTTATCCATCAACATGATTACTGTAACCTTGCAGTGTTTTTATCCTTATGATTTCTAAAATAAATAATATTCATTTTCATTTCATGGCATTTTTCTCAATAAACTGTATGGGTGGAAATGTCATTGGTTAATCTGGTTGTCATTTAAGAAAGTGAGAAGAGTAAACATGGACATCACAGTAGAGGTGAGCTAAAAGGTGGACTGTTTGCTGAGACACTTGAAATCTGCAGCACACAAACTTTCTAAAGTCAGCGTGAGTGGGAGTGAAAATCATGTTAGTATCTGTGCCAACAACCGTAGAGAAATTGTGCTCAATTCGTGGTTCCTCATTCTGTTTATTTTGAAAAGTACCTGATGCCCCCAAGAGTTTTTAGAAGCTATTCTCTTAGTTTGCTGAGACACAAAAGCAGGATAAATTTAGTTTTTCTTGTTTCAAAGAATGGAAAAAAGAATCTCTCTAATTCCATCATAAAAGAATAATGGAAAAAGGAAAAGAACCAAAGATCCTCGTGAAAAAGAAAGCATAAATGCTTTTTACACCCGCAATATACTAGTTCCCTCTGAACAAGTGACAGCTCAGGAGAGGGCTAAACACAAAGCAAGTGCAGAATGAAAAAAAATGACACAAAAGATTAAGTAGCAACAAATCACCCCAACTATACTGCCATAGTTATACTGTCTATGTCCTAACATGCAGCTACAAACTGTTTCTGGGTATTTGATTTCTGGTCAGGTGTGTGGGTTTTTTGGTCGCTTTTGAATACATTAAGTTTGGTTTTAGCTTTCAAAATTCATCATGGGTTTTAGGAACATGTAATCCTCTGAACTCTTTCCCCATTATGAAAGCCATTATTTTTCTATACCCATTAAAAGTCAGTTGTTTTCCCTTATGTATGTCTGCACATCATCTGTCTTCACTTACTCTTTTACCCAGTAAATAAGAGCATATTTGTCACACAAATTGCTATGGCTTTTGCAGCCTGATGCTTTTCTCCTTCTTCCCTAATGCCCTGCAAAATTCATTAAGTTGTTCCATCATTGGCGGTATGGGGGGGCGAGGTGGAATAAACTTTGGCTCTGTCTCTTCCCTATCCCTTTGTGGTACCATCCACCAATAGTAGTGAAGACCACTGAAAAACCAACAGCCCCCTTCCCCCCCCGCCCCCCAGTTTTTGGCCACTGAAAACTGCAAAATTTAAAGTTTTTTGTGTTTTTCATCTAAAACCTCAAAAAATTGCCAGAAATGGATGTGAACATGTCAAAATGTAAACATCCACCAAAAAGCCATTTTCCACTGAAAAATACATTGCCAGTTCAACCAGCTCTAGGCACCGCACTGGGAGTCAGGTGACCTGGATGCCCAGTTCACCAGCAGATATATAATCATAACAGCCACAAATAATGACAGCACAAGAGACTGAAACTGTAGTGTTGTGTGTCAACAGTGACATATAAACTGCAGCAATCACTATGTAGCATTGTCAGGATACAGCATCCTGATTGTTTTATGGCTCTGCATTTCCATCCTATCTTCAGGAGGGCTGGCACATTTTGTATAGTGGGGGTGCTGAGAGCCATTGAACCAAACTGTAAACCCTGGGTATGATGAAACCACTTTAAGCCAGGGGTTGTGTCAGCACCCCCAGCACCCTTAGTTCCAACACCTATGCCTATCTTCTCTCTTTTTGCTATCCCTGCCACTTGTGGCAGCTGTGAGGACGATAGGGTGACCAGATGTCCCAATTTTAGAGAGACAGTCCCAATTTTTTGGATCTTTTTCTTTTATAGGCT
This sequence comes from Platysternon megacephalum, assembly GCA_003942145.1. Classification (NCBI taxonomy): domain Eukaryota; kingdom Metazoa; phylum Chordata; order Testudines; family Platysternidae; genus Platysternon; species Platysternon megacephalum. The sequence goes on along the minus strand of QXTE01000036.1, from coordinate 181,579 downwards.
CTTATTACTCCCCACCCCCATCCCAATTTTTCACAATTGCTGTCCGGTCACCCTAGAGGACGAGCTACTTGGGCTGTCCTCCCCACTTCAGCCCTCCTAGGATGCAGGAATGTACCCTTCTAGCTGTTTGGTCAACTCTGCCGTGGGTAAATGTGACTGGCCAGCTCAACATCACTGTGCAAGTCCAGTTGCTAAGCACTCCCTATGCTGCATCAGGTTTTAGTTAACATGGGGAGCACTCCTCTGACTGATGCTTGAGACCCAGTGGAATAAGTAGAGCAGTGAGTACCAATTAGACCTGTGGGCTGTGCATGCAGAGTTCCCCAGATTGACTTGTGGCTTAGCCCCATACAGACAAGGACATTTACACAATGCATTGCTTCTCAAGCAATGTGTGCATAGCTGCCTTGTAAGAACAAGAGAGGAGGCAATGCATATTAATTACTCCACCCAGCAACATGATGTTTGGCAGAATAACTACCAATATAACCTCTCCTTTCAACATATCAATCAGAAACCAAGTACCAAGATATTCTTAATGGGTGGCATCTAATCTTTGGCAAACTCCCTAGATAATTCTGTGAGCAGCTTAGTACTGTCTCTGGATCTGCTATGTAGTTCGACAGAGGGATAGGCTGCTTGAACTGTCTGACTTTTTGCTGCTTCTTTCTTTGAATTTCTTTTGATTCTGAGAAATCTAAGCAATTTTCTCTTTCATAATATGGTCCCTCACAAATCATTCTGCAATCTACCATACATTTAAGCGACTTCTTAAAGAGATTTTTAGGAACTGAAATTTTGCAGGCATGGGTATCTCAATATGTCCTGATGCCTTTTCTTATTTAAAATAACCCACATATGTTTTAAAGCAGAACACTTTTATAAATTAGTGACTTTGTATGTATAACTACTTTTTACAGCCTTTTATATTACTATCTCAAAGAACCACATGCTAGGTGAAATTCATACTAGGTGCAGGCTGCCATCGCAAGACCAAGTGTATTATTTTGGTCCCAACTAAGCCCTTAATATAGGACTTAAATAGAACTGAAGTGTTGCATAGGACATCTGCTTTAGAGGGAATTTTCATTTAAGGAGATTTCCCATTGAGTTACATAGAATGGATATCAGCTACAAAGGGGGTAATGTGTACAAGAGTGTAATGATAGCTGTAGCAAGATTTCTTCATGAAATATATTATAAAAGAAATTCAAATATAAGAATGTTAAGTTTGTTACCTAAGCCAAGAAAAAAAATGGGCTTCAGAATTAAGGATCAGGCTCTGAATCACAGAATATCAGGGTTAGAAGGGACCTCAGGAGGTCATCTAGTCCAACCCGCTGCTCAAAGCAGAACCAATCCCCAGACAGATTTCTGCCCCAGATCCCTAAACGGCCTCCTCAAGGACTGAACTCACAGCCCTGGGTTTAACAGGCCAATGCTCAAACCACTGAGCTATCCCTTATTGGTCACAATAAGCTTCAGTAGAAGAACAATAATGTGTTCTCTTGTGCCTAAGTAATAATGTTATTCTGAAAACTTCCATACATTTGATGGGTTAAGTTACAACCTTCGCTATCTTTTAATGCAATTTTGGGGGTTCTTTTCACTTTGCGGTGTGCACTTAACAATTAATTCTATTAGAATGGTGTCCCTAGCCTCTCTTTGCCAGAAGCTTGGAATGGGCAACAGGGGATGGATCACTTGATACCTGTTCTGTTCATTCCCTCTGGGGCACCTGGCATTGGCTGCTGTCAGAAGCCAGGATACTGGGCTACATGGACCCTTGGTCTGACCCAGTATGGCCATTCTTATGTTCATGTCCACAGAGGGGCAAAACAAACACCTTTGAAAGTTCATTTGCTTATGTGGATGTGAAATATATGGAACATTTTCTTCTTGATGCATCAGAATGGCTCCTCTGATCTGCTTTTTCCTCTAACCTGGGAGCATGAGGCTGGGATAGAAAAATCGCATGATTCCAAATCACTCTGCCGCTGTATTTTATCTACATAGACTTCTAAGAACAGGTGTGTGTCCTAAGCTCTAGGCATCCTTGGCAATCATTTAAAACCCACCAATATAAACAAAGCCTGCAGCAACCTCCACTGTACACAGCAGTAATTAGATCAGGGGTTCTCAAACTGGGGATCAGGACCCCTCAGGGGGTCGCGGGGTTATTAGATGGGGGGGGGGTCGCAAAATGTCAGCCTCCACCCCAAACTCCGCTTCACATCGAGCATTTATAATGGTGTTAAATATATAAAAATGTGTTTTTAATTTATAAGGGGGTTCACACTCAGAGGCTTGCTATGTGAAAGGGGTCACCAGTACAGAAGTTTGAGAACCACTGAATTAGATAGTACTTACAGCAAAGTAAAGGTGTGAAAACTAACTAATGATAGCTCCTCAGTAAAATCCCCTTCCCCAAGTCCCTTGTAAAAGGTAAGCTTTTCAGTGTGCCCTAGGGACTAATAAACCTGTTTGATTTCAGACCAAGTGGGAAGCAAGTTCCAAAGCCAAAAGGTTATCAAATACTAGGCTGAGAGGGCTATACAAGTGGATAAATGCCAAGATAAAATGCCCTCCCAACAACTCCCTCCCTGATGCTCAAAGAGTGTCAGCTTGAGTGCTTCTGCTGACCTTAGCTGTGGCAGTGTGGCAGAGAGACAAGCAGGCTGGGAAGTATGCAGGTCCAAGCAGGAGTGCCGCCAGCTTTTTCGCCGCCCTAGGCGGCGGAAGGTCCAGCCCCCGAAATGCCGCCCCCGACAGAGGCAGCGGAAGGTCCTGCCCCCAAAATACCGACGACGACCGGGGCGCCGGCGCCCCCCAAATGTTAGCGCCCTCGGCGACCGCCTACGTCGCCTAATGGGTTGCGCTGGCCCTGGGTCCAAGGCCAGTTAGGGTTTTATAGGCAGATCACAAAGCAAGAGTGTAACATGCTCCTGCTGAGATACCTGCTCAGCATGAAGCACACTCTGTACCTACCACCTTCAGTCCCTGCATGGATTTAAGACCCAGCCCAAAGGTTGAAAAGTCTAAAAATTAACAGTTAAGGGAACCAGACAATTCCCAACCATGAAATAATCTTTCCCAGGCAAAGCAGCCCTAAAACTGCTCAGGCAGCCAGTGCAGGATTTCCCCTTCATAGTGGCATTTCTGGGTAGTGTAGAGCTGCAATAGTAGCTTCTACACGAGTCCCCTCCTGGTACAAGGAGCATAGACAGGGCATTCCTTCACCTAACAAGCCTCAGCTGATAGAGCAGCCCCTCAGGGTATCAGGCTGCTTACAAGGACAGCAGAGGGCACATTTGCACCTCCTAATGGTAGGAGCACTGTTCTGCTATGGCTGAGGAGCTAGTCCGATAACTTTAAAACTCCTTTTCTGATATTTTGCCAATCTTCCCAGAAAATTTCCTCCTGGGGATGACATGTGGCATGTGAAATTTCGGGGGAACTTGGTATCTTTTGGAGAAGTTTGGAGAGGTTGGTTGAAAACTGGATATATAATGGGAAGCTAGCTTCATCCTTAACTACAGCGCAGCTACCATCACTCCATAATGCCAAGCCCATCACTAGTATCTCTTACCACTTCTGCTGCTTCAGGAAAAGTGGAAGCTGACTCCTTAAATCCCCCCACCTTCCCTCCCTGTTCCTGTGGTGGCCCCTAATGTAGCTGGCCAGGGGAGCAGTCCATGTACATATATGGCTGTAGGCTCAGCCTGCAAGGCCAAACTTTCTTTCTCTTCCATTGCAGAACTTGGCTCAGTTGAGAGCGGCACTAGGAAATTAGCAACATCCCAGGCAGCATATAGCATGCTGCTGAATGGGAGAATAGGGAGACAGTCTTGCCAGGGGAGGATGGAGAGAGCAGGGGAGAAATAAACAAGTAGTGGAGGAAAAAATTAAGAGCAAGAAAGGAAAAGAAGAAACATACAGGAACAAAAAACACAAGACAAAGAAGAAAATGAGAACAGAAAAATATTGCAACTGATAGGTAACAGTGCAAAGTGGTACATGGGGAGGAGGGTACTCAGCTGCTGATTCATCCCTACAGACTCCAGCACACTATAATCAGGAATCAGTCCTTTTCTTTAAAACATATTCCAGTTGTTTGGTTTGGTTCTCTTTGTGGTAAGTCTAGTCACTAGCCAAGAGTGAACATTTATTTCAAAGGTGATGTCATTTTGTGTGCCGCCTAGACAGTGAAGGGCAATTTACATGACAGGCACTCAGTGCTATCCATGACCCATTACTGGCAGCCAAAAATGACCATCCTGACACATTAACTTTCATCAATTTAGGATGCATGTTCCTCAGCTGTCTCTGATGTAACCCTTCACATCTGGCAGTCCCAGGACACCAAGCAGACCAAAACAAAACACCACCCTATTTCCTAACCAACATCTATTTGAATACAAAAATAAGCTAACATGCAAATTTCACTTTTTGCCTAATAATGCCCATCTAGACTAAGCACTTATTACAGACCCTTGTTTTCTTGCAAAGTCTTAAGAAGTGCAAAGGTAACTCAGCCCCAGTTCACCACCCCCAAGAACACCCACTTACAATGACGACACAATCAAAGCCTTTTCACTGTACAAGACTTCTCTTTTATAAAGACTTTGGTTAAATATGTAAGCAATTTCATAGACAGAAAATCTGAGTTATTTTCAAAAGGTCATCTTTTCCAAATGGTTAATTTGAACTTATGATCTCATTGTACTCTATCTGACATTTGGATTAGTAACTTTTGAACAGCTGAATTTAAGGTCATTACTACCAGAAACCATTTACTTTTTTCCCCCTCTAGTTGCAGATTATTCAAATACTCTGTTATAAGGAAGTCTTCTCACCTTGTGCTGGCATTTGTGCGGCACCCACAGCTGTGCATATTGCAAGAAAAAGGAGGAGGGTTTTCCTAAAAGAAAAAAGAATTTTAAAATGTGAAAAAATTCTTAACCAATCAACAGTTTAAAACTCCCTGGGATTTAGATGGCCTGAATCAAAGCCAGTTGAAGTCAGCGAAAAGACTCCTATTGACTTCATTTCGTTATGGATCAGAGACATAGTACCCTCAGATTGTAGAACGTTCCACTGATGCTAATAGGATGTTTCACACAAGTGTCAAGGATAATATATGTCCTCACGTTTCAACCAACACATACCCAGTAGATACATTCTACATTGTCTTGTGAATAGGAGTCAATTATATTAATTTTGAAATTATTTTATTGTATCTGTTTCATATTTGGAGGCTATTATATATTAAACTACTTTCTAGAAAAATACTATTGTAATGAAAATATAAGACATGACAATTTGTTACACACGATGATCATTGTGCATTGTACCCATTACCAATTTTATCACATATTCTATCAGTTTATCCAGAAATGAAAATGGTGTGCAGTAACTAATAATTTTATAGGTCTTGTACTTCCTTCTTTTCTACTTGCATGACCAAGATCCCAGTTATAACTGCTAGTGTTTCCCAGGAGGCAGTGTATCATGCTCTCCTAGGGGTATAAAAATCATAGAACATCTTTGGAATAAAACTCCATGCTCAGAGGGGCAACTCCCGTATTCTCAGGTGACCCATGAGCATAGATAGCAACAAAAATAGATCAAGTAAGATCAGTTAGATAATGTGTCTGGATTTTTTGAGCAAGAGTCCATTAACACTAAATCTGTGTAATGCAGAAGGAAAATCAACTGTGACAATGACATTTTACAATTTCAGTTAATTTTTACTCTTGATTTTATCGCATTATATTTCTTTCTTAAATCCTGCTAATTTTGGTGGATATTCCAAAGTGAAAGAACCAGACTTAGAAATAATTTAACAACACTATCAGCTCTTATTTATACAGTATTAAATAAGAACTGTCCCTACAAGAGAATATCAGTTCTTCAAACATTTCACATTATTGGACATGTGGACCCAATTCTGCAAACATTTACTACCACAGTGCTTACTACTGTGAATAGCCACATTGGCTTCAATGGGACTACTCATGGTAATAAACACTAGATCCAATGGTATGTGTTTGCAGGGTCAGGCTCTATATCAGTGTAGCAGCTGAATTAAAGGGTGGAAAATATTTTAGAGCTACAAGTCTCAACTAAACACCTGTAGTTCAATGGGATTCAATTTCATCAGACTATTGCTCAAATTATGTAAGCCAAGGTCAAGTACAGGATAAACAACCGATTCAAATAGCACCAGCAAATAGGCTTCTTCTGGCTAAAGTTTAAACAAAAGGACTTCTTCCACTCAGAGTTCATTAAAGGGTCACCTTGGGCCCAAAATTTGTACAAATAAGTTTTTACAAGAGCTATGAGGAGAAATGGTTCAATGATTTTGTAAAAATTCGAGTCAAAACAGTATCTTGTTTGGATTTAAACATTTCTTTAGAATGTTCATAACTCAAACACATTAGCAACATGCTAGTAGTGAAGGAGAATCAAAGTGAAAGACTATTTTTATTGTCCAAAGTGTGAGTGAAATGAAACAAGAAAACAAACACAAAGTGAAAAGTAAGTTAGATGACTGACATACTACTAGTAACAGAGGTAAAGGCAATGTTTTATTTAAATATATCAGACTAATTTGCCTCTCACTTATACAGGTTTATAGTGGTGTAACTCCATTGGCTTAAAAGGAGTTACTCGTAACTAATACTAGTGGAAGAGGAGACTCACTGATTTTGAAAACACCAGTGTCCCTTCCGACAAACAGGATACTTGCAGCAAGTATTCACCAATAAATAGCTTCCTACAGACAAATTTTGTTCACATTATCCCACTATTAGCTCCGCCCATATCCACGCAGCAGTGATTCTCAACAGCTCATTCTTCTAATATAGTCCTTCCTGAAGACACACATTTTCACTGCAGCTGAAAACACTTTGTCTGAGTCCCCTGGCAACTGATGTTCTGAAGACAAACACCTGTGGTAAATACTATGTGGCAGGAGTGAATTTTATAGACCCAACAAGTACAATTCGTCAAAGGTGTTTTGTTTTAAAAATATACTTTTAACAAATACTCCAGGTGGTAACATCTTTGTTGTTCTTTTCTGGCTAACTGAGCAAGTGACACTGACATCACCCAAGAACCACCCTCTATACCATTACTAATATATTAGGCTAAATATTTTATTAACTGTATAATATTTCAGATGCTTAGGGAAAAATAGCAATATGTACAAAATTAAACTAGGTATAGCTACAGTGCTAGATATGCCCTTAGGATGCAATCTGTCACAAATCAAAGGAAAGTTTTCACTGTATAAGGCTTGCATAGAGTTCTTAAGAAGGTAAGCCCCAAATAGTCAAACTAGGTAAGTGGCCTTATTTTCAAAGGAAGTCAGGGTCTTATTTAGGTATCTTTATATGGATTTACTGTAGGTGCCTACGTTTAGGCACCTAAGCCATGGAAAAGAGTTCATAGACAAGAAATCTGGGTAACTACAGGTTTGTAACCTTAATTGCTGCCTACAACTAAAAGTATAAATAAATGCAGTTTTTTTGAAGAGATATGCATATATAATAGGTGGGATTTTCAAAGGTGCTCATTGTTGATCTAACTGCTTTCACTGAAATCACTGGAAATTTTACCACTGATTTAAATGGCAGCAGAATGGGGTCAACATTCAAAATCCCACCCTATAAGTGTGAGTCAAACTGCAGATATCTTTATCTATTTCTTTACACACACATGCAGTACACATTTATATTTTAAAATAGCTATTCAATTTTTTGGCTCTGCTTTTCCTGCTTTCTTTCATGGCTGATGGAATTGCTGTAGTTCTTCTTGCCTTCACAGCAAGAAATGCCTTTTACAAGCATTTTTAGCTGCCATTCACCAGCAAAAACCATTGGCTGACATCTGAAACCCAGGTGATGCAATGGTTTTGCATTTTAGGCTTTCATTTCTGGAGACCTGAATCCAAATCCTAATGTAATGTCACAAATGAATGTGAGCACATACTAATCCCCATTCACACATATCATACAACTTGGCACTGTCTGACTTTGCCAGTGAGATGCTCAAAGCTAGGCCAAGAAAGATATTGGAGGTCAGATTTTAGCTGCTGTAACAAAAATACTTATATATGGAAGCTTGTATTGTACCTGCCCACAGTGTGCATGGTTCAACCTCAACCCACTGTTATTAGTGACTTTCTTAAGCACCAATTTGACTCCCAAATGAACAAAAACAAACAAAATAATCCCAACAATTTCATTAACAGGACTCCACTCAGGATGCTTGCTTGCCTACTTCTTTAACTTGCCAGCAAGTTAAAGAAGTATGGATTGGATGAATGGACTATAAGGTGGATAGAAAGCAGGCTAGATCGTCAGGTTCAACGGGTAGTGATCAATGGCTCAATGTCTAGTTGGCAGCCGGTATCAAGCGGAGTGCCCCAGGGGTCGGTCCTGGGACCGGTTTTGTTCAACATCTTTATTAATGATCTGCATGATGGGATGAATTGCACCTTCAGCAAGTTCGCAGATGACACTAAGCTGGGGGAGAGGTAGATACGCTGGAGAGTAGGGATAGGGTCCAGAGTGACCTAGACAAACTGGAGGATTGGGCCAAAAGAAATCTGATGAGGTTCAACAAGGACAAGTGTAGAGTCCTGCACTTAGGAAGGAAGAATCCCATGCACCGCTACAGGCTGGGGACCGACTGGCTAAACAGCAGTTCTGCAGAAAAGGACCTGAGGATTACAGTGGACGAGAAGCTGGATATGAGTCAGCAATGTGCCTTTGTTGCCAAGAAAGCCAACGGTATATTGGGCTGTATTAGTCGGAGCATTGCCAGCAGATTGAGGGAAGTGATTATTCTCCTCTATTCGGCACTGGTGAGGCCACACCAGTATTGCGTCCAGTTTTGGTCCCCGCCCCCGCTACAGAATGGATGTGGACAAATTGGAGAGAGTCCAGCAGAGGGCAACGAAAATGATTAGGGGACTGGAGCACATGACTTACGAGGAGAGGCTGAGGGAACTGGGGTTATTTAGTCTGCAGAAGAGAAGAGTGAGGGGGGATTTGATAGCAGCCTTCAACTACCTGAAGGGGAGTTCCAAAGAGGATGGAGCTAGGCTGTTCTCAGTGGTGGCAGATGACAGAACAAGGAGCAATGGTCTCAAGTTGCAGTGCGGGAGGTCTAGGTTGGATATTAGGAAACACTATTTCACTAGGAGGGTGGTGAAGCACTGGAATGGGTTACCTAGGGAGGTGGCGGAATCTCCATCCTTAGAGGTTTTTAAGGCCCGGCTTGACAAAGCCCTGGCTGGGGTGATTTAGTTGGTGTTGGTCCTGCTTTGAGCAGGGCGTTGGACTAGATGACCTCCTGAAGTCTCTTCCAACCCTAATATTCTATGATTCTATGCTTAAGGAAACCCCCATATTCTAAAAGCAAAGGTGGTTCTTCCTTAACATTCTGACAGGTCTATTCATATTAAATAGGGATAGCTATTGTATGTCACAGATATTCATTTTTTACATCCCCATCAATAATTACAGGATGAGTCCAAAGGATTCTGAAAAGCTGAAGGTTACAGAAATGTAACTGGATATGCAGATATATTAATGGAGAGGTAAAGACAAATGTTTGGCATATACAGCTCCCTTCCCCGGCTAATGTCAAGAACAGGTAATAAATTAGACAAGGAAAAGACTAAAAGACAACCATAGGGACTGAGGTCCCCCAATGGTTGGGGAAATCCTATTCCTTCTGCTTCTTTACTCCACAACAGGTAAAATATTTTGTAAATTGCGCCTTTCCCTTGATCTGCAGTTGCGCAAGAGAGCTGCTCCGTGCCTATAGAGGAGGAGGGATGAAGAATTAAGGAAGTCACTGTCATGGGAGGAAAATTAATTTGCATGAGATCTCATTTCTCAATCAAGACCACAACTTTTCAAGTCTTGGTGCTGGGTAAGGGCCAATTCTTACTCACTTTGCTCATATAAGCAGTCCCACTGAAAGCAGTGGCACTGCTTGCTGCATAAGGCTTGGAGGATTTGGCAATAAAAGGGGGTTATTTTTTCCCCTCCCCATGGGTTTCTAGAGCAGGTTATTCATTTTCTCTGCTGAATAACTCAGCTTGGACCCTCTTCTTCCTGGGACTTCATGACCCTAGTTACAAACCCCAAATTACAAAACAAGTCTTATTATAGTTTGCCTCAGCTAGAAGGGGATCTTAATCCTTGGGCAAGCAGGAGTGAGTGAAATGTTTCAAGCCCTGCTCCTCCCTCTTTTTCCAGTCAGACCTTAAGAGAGGAATGAGTGAGCAGTAGGGCCTCATGAACATCAGAGACACCTGACCCCTGACTGTGTCCTTAGCCCAACTCATATGCCCTCTTTTTGAACTCTACTGTTGCCCCCTCTGGAGCTGTTTCAGTGCCACTTGGCCACTGCTCACTTCCTGTCCTAGAGTCTGGGTGTCGTCCCCCCCCCCGCCCTTATTTCCATCCATTCTTGCCTCTGCACCCTCTCTCATAATTCTGAATACAAGTGTAGGTTGAAGGAAATCGCATAATTACATGAGGAATGGAGCAATCAAATGTACTTGAACCACCCCTAGTGAATGTGCCAATCAATGGTGTTAATGACGAATAATTCTGATAGTGCTTTGTATGATGCTTTGCCCATTAGAATATGGACTAAGGCCATCAGTATTGTTAGTTTCTTCCAGCTGGGGGACTGAATAGTGCAGGGGACTAGTAATGATCACAGCCTGCCCTGGTCAGCAATGACTGAAAATTATTACCACCCTATGACTGTTCAGTGACATGCAGGGCTCAGAATAACAAATGAACAAAAAACACCCCATGTCTCTAGTTGTTACTGTTGCAAAGAAAAGCTTAAAAATGTGAACCAACTGGAAATTAAGCAGAGAAGAGTGTGCAGAGAGCCTGGAACAATAGATGTGGGCTGCCCCATTCATCTCATTTAAGTGTTAACTCAGATACCCAGTGATGATGATTTAAATGTCAACATTATTAACTATTTCACTCTTCCTGTATAAAAGGAGTGGGAGGATCACAGATCTATACAATTTATTGAGAGTGACATCTCATTTTGGTGCTGAAAGTGGGTGCCATTTGGGAGATACCGCTTTTTTTTTTTTTTTGGCCAAGTCAAGGAGCAAGCTCAAGAAGCCTACCAGAATCCATGAATATATTCAAGCCCCACCAAAAGAGAACCCAGTTCAAAGCTGGAAGTTGAAGCTAGACAAATTCAGACTGGAAATAAGACATAAATATTTCACAGTCAGAGTAATTAACCAGTGGAGCAGTTTGCCAAGGGTTGTGGAGGATCCTCCATCAATGACAATTATGAAATCAAGATGGGATGTTTTTCTAAAAAATATACTCCAGGAATTATTTTGGGGAAGTTCTATGGTTTGTGTCACACAGGAAGCCAGACTAGATGATCATGGTGGTCCTTTCTGGCCTTGGAACCTACGATTCTATGAATCAAAGAACCCAGAGAGCACACATGCTCATATTTTGAACATTTGCACAATCTACTGTGAGCAACTTCTGATTTTTGTGACTCACATGTGTGGCGCTTATTTTGTGAGCAGATCTTGTACTACCACCATTTCCCCCGATTGCACCCCTGGTGACATGTGAATTGGTTGGTGTTTTTAGTCCTGTTCCTAGTTTGCCCACATTAAAACTGGAACTAATTAGCTCCCTTATTGGCAGTGATATTAGAGAGATTAAGATAGAGTTAGCACAGAGGTAGCTATCCTCACTCTCCTATAGATGTGTTCTCCACAACAGAGATGAAGCACATTGGATAAGCCAGTTTGGAAAAAAACTTCCAATGAAGCTGCCTTTGCAGAGGACTTCAGCATCATTTCAAAAGCAAATGTTCACAGATGCCTATTAGCCTATATACAGAAATCTATTTTACACACCTAAGAATTAGGCCTATCACTGAGTTTTGTATTACTCATTCTAAACATATCTTAAACTTCATTTGGTTCCACAATCATCTACCTTTGTGCATAACAGAGATGGATTGCTGCATAGTTTTCTAGAGCTTTCCCTTGATGAGCAATTAACCTGAACATCATCCTGTAAAATGTACATGTGGAAACCATGTTCAAGTGTAACCACATTTCCACCTCACTCATTGGACTTCCACTACATTGGTGTCCTATAAGCTAAAAATAAAGATTGATGAATACTTCATACAAGTAAATTCATTAAGTGCTCTCATAAATAACATCAAAATCCTGTAAAGAACTGAGAGAAAGTATTTTTGAAAGCCTGAATAAAATACTGATATTGAAAGTAGGATGGAAAATATTTGTTACTGCTAAATACAGGACACTTTCAGCAGCTGTCACTTTTGAGTCTCATTTCATTAATGCAGACCATAATGAAAGTTAATAGAAATGTTTGCTAGCAGAACAATAGGTTCTTGTCACCAGAAACCCATGAAAATTAATCTAGAAGAATTCCTGTTAATATATATATAGTCAGTTATTCTTCAGGGCTCAATCCTGAGGTCTTGAGGGGACATCCATAAATTATGTAACACATTTTTCAGTGATTTTCAAGACCCATCCACCCCTTGTAACACTTTGTAACACTGAAACCAACATGCAAAATTAAGGACCCACCCATCCCCTAATTCCTTACATAATTTAAGGACAGCTCCTTGCACACCTCTTGAGTGATGCTCAGTGCTCCGAATGATCACTGACTTCATTCAGAGTTAAGAAACACTCAACTCTCGGGAGCTGCCTAGCACATGAGCAGATTAAACCCTTGAATGGCTATTTAATATTTTCTAATTCTATGCTAGAAGTCACCAGCAAACAAGGACCCAATCCTGAAAGATATTTGCATGCATGGTTCCCTTTGACTTCAGTGAAAATTCTGCATGAGACGAGGGGCTTAATGACTCAGACCACAAAGCCTGTTGATGACTGAAGAATTCTCAAACTTGTCCTGAGAATGTTCATCGGTTCTTAACTGCTGCAGCTATACATTATCTCTTCTCTTCTTTCTTGCTACTTCCCTATTCAGGGTCAGCAACTTTTATAGCCTTCTTCTAAAACTCATAATCATACACCAACCTCTCGTGTAGATTGATCTCTCTGAGGTCCACTGATATCTGATCCGTGTACCAAGTCTTTGGTCTTTCCCTGTGTCATCTTCTGTCCACAATCATTGTGAGAGCTTTCCTATCGATATCACTTGTGGGGAATGCCCCAGCCCTCTGGGGTACATTTCACATGGACATCAGTTCACATGAGCATATCTACTGGACGAGCTTTACAGGTCAGCTGTCCAAACCTGACACATTTGGTTTGAAGTCAGAGTTTTCCTTCTAGATGAGCTGCTCGCCAACGCTGATGAGCCCCACTTGCCCTGGCAAGATTTGTTTTATGGTGTTTTTTATTCTCCTTGGCATCCTCGGGACTAAGTGGCATTTTATAGAGATAACACACCACCAACTATCCCACCACACCCTGCTAGGAAATGTCACCAGTTGGTTCATGACTGCTTATTGAATATTCACAACATACCTGCAGGATGTTCCCCTGTCCACCACCTGGGGACATGCCTGATAGGCGTGGGTCGCACATACATATTATATTTACATTAGGGTTTTTTTTTAAATCCAATCATTTTAAAGCATCTGTTGTGAGATTTCAGCTTCAGACCTACAAAACAGGGCAATTTGTTTTTGTAGGAGAGAGGCATTTTCTGTTTTAATTGATCAGTATCCTTACCTCCCTTAAAACATATTAAAGTATTATTAAAATTCATTCATTACAGACTTCAATTTATCCTTTTGCTCCTACTTTAAGCTCTCATCACATTACATACATTATGAACACAAATCTTACTATCATAATACTAAATCTTAACAGACTTCCCACACATCCTTTCCAACCATCAGCATGGCTTCCATCTTAACCTCCTTCTTCAACTCCAGCTCAGTCCTCTGAGAGAATAGGTGAGTGTTTCAGATCATCAAATCCAGGCTCTGATCAACCAAGCAGAGGGTGCATTAGTGAGCCAAAGACCTTTCACAGTCACCTCCTGGCTGTTATACCCATACCCAGTTCAACCAGGGGGCTATTAGCTTGAGTGCCTGGAACAATAGCTATAATATGGGGAAAGAGTCAGTCTTACAAGGTGATGGGACCCAAACCATTTGGGGCTTTATAGGTTGAAATCAACACGTTAGACTTCACCAAGAAATAATTTCTTAGCCAGTGCAGATCATGGATCACAGAAATAATGTGAAACAGGGTGAAACACTGCTTGCTTAACAAGCAGATCTGCATGTTCTGCACTATCATAATCCAATCATGAGATGACAAAAGCATGGATCCCACAGTGATGTCCACACTTCAGAGAAAAGGACAACAACAACATCCTTGCCAAGCACAGAGGAGAAAAAAAGCATTTTTGGAAACTGCTGTTATTTGAGTATCCAGAAGCAGTTAGGGATCCAGCAAGATCCTTGTGCTGTGAACCTTAAACAAGCTGCAGACACACCTCACTGATTGAGAGGTGCTGATACATTTTCCTCCATTTTGTTTCAGTTGTTTTTCCCAGCCTACAAGCATTATCTCAATGTTATCATAATTGGTCTCTCAGTCAGCTAGCCCTGATCTATTTCCCAATGTTCATTAGACACATGGTAAGTCATTCCATCACATCAGACTGTTCCAATGAAATGAAGATTGACAGTTGGGTATCTTCAGCGTACTGAACATATCGCAGCCCAAACATCCTCAGTAACTGCTCCTGTCAACCAATCTCCATGTTAAACAAGAGGGGCAACAGAATGTGAGACCTGGACATCTGCCCACTACCACCTCTGAGATCTCTCCAAAGAAAGAAGCAAAGCTTCTAAGTGCAACCTCATTGCGTTCTGCGAGGTTCTTCAGGCAACTCGATGGCACCTTGCAGTCAGTGATGGTGAGGGCATCTTATAGATCGAAAAGAACCAGCAAGGGCACCTGATCTTCATTCATTGCTATGTGATCAATTATCATGACTTCTGCAGCTTCCATATTATAACAAGCCTAGAATCAATTGACTGGGGCTAAACATACACCCACGGATGGAGTGGTCCAAACCTCCACAATCTCTTTCCACCTTAGACTGCTATATTCCCAGTTCACAGCAGTATGGCCTCCCAGAGTCCAATGGAATTGGTGTGGTTCCATTGCCCACCAAAGAATAGGGGGCAGAATGACTGGAACTTTTGCAGGAGGCCCACACTTCTGCGTGCTGCAGAGAATAGCTCCATACAGACTAATTGCACTGCAAGTGCAGAGAGAGAATGGGCAGCAGGCCAGGGATGAGATGAGGCCAGTGTACCATTCCTCTCCTCTCTGAGGAAGAGTGCTGCAATAGAACAGCCACAAGGACTACTGCAGTAGTGGCCTGAGAGAAGTTCTGCTACTCCACCATGGATTTGGAGGAAGGATGCCTCCCTCTCCGGCGCTTACACAACTCCCCTGTGAATACTCAAGTTACTCAGGCTGTGCACTGTGAATAGGATTTGGCATAAGGTAACACATGTAATATATACCTAGAAGAACTTTTTTTTTTTAACGTTGACAAAATTTGGAATAAAACAACTGAGAAAAATAAAAGAAAATAAGTTTCTACAAAAGTTTTGTGAATTTTTTACCTGATTCTTTTTTATTTTAACCAGTTCTGCTATCCACAGTATCTTTTCCATTTGGACTACCTAAGGAAAGCCTTTCATTAAAGTATTCCTCTATATCCTCCTCTTCACTAATAAATTTAGGTTTCTTTTCATTTTATAGACAGTGATACCAATATAAGATTTAAATAAAACAACAATTCAGGACTTGCAGCTAATCAAATGCAAAAAGTCAGTAAATAAAAGTATCATAGGGTTATATGGTTCACATTTAAGAATTAACGGCTTTGTCAATTTAACTCAAAGGGAGGCTGGAAGTGCAAGGAATGCACAATCAGGTACATTACTGCATACCCTGCACAGGGAACACTGGAGCCAAATTTGACCTAACAGCATCCCCTCAAAAAGGTGCTTTCTAAATGGCAAAAAATGGTGTACTTTCCATGAGGCCTTTGTTTGCTTAACACAAACACTCCATTATCCCAGAAGGTGCTTATTCTCTCTACTTGCTCAGCTAACCTGGGGACAAAATACCCCTAACTGTTCTCATGCAAGTAAACTCACTGGAGTCAATGGGACTATTTCTGAGAGTAAGCAAGACTCGGCCCAAAATTATTTCTGTGTGTAAGGCAAGCAGGATCTGGCTCTTGAATTACACTTAGTTCTCCCAAACATTAGAGGGTACTCACCTGCCTGTTGTTTCTAATTGAGATAAACCCCCCTCAACACACACATTCTCTCTCACACACTCTCTCTCTCTCTCATTGCCCTTTAAGAAAACACAACTATCTTGGATAAATATGTCATGTTGTTTAAACCCTGCCAGGCGGAGCTTCCTATAATACTTTTCTCCCTGGCTGGCGACATACATGAAGTTTATTAATGGATGGGTTGCTACTGATTCTGACACAAGGCTACTGGGCAGGGAAAGACAGCTCCCCTGCCAGGAATGTGCAAACCAACCCCAGTGTCCCAACAGCAGCAGCCTCCCAAGAAGCCAAACTCCTTCCCCGCTGCTACTTTCATGTTGCTGTGTTACACAAATGTATGAGATTTTTCAAACTCTTCCATCCCATTTCAAATCGTTCAGATTTTTTCCCATCTGGACCCAATTTGCAAAGCCCTGAATTACCCATGAATCCATCTGAGGGCCTAATTCAGAGACTGCAGGGCTTGGGAAGGGGAGCTGGAGGAGCAATTTGGTCAGTTAGTAAGAAATAGTGGGCAGCAGTTCTATGCCAGTGCCTGGGACACAGGGACCCCTCATGCTTAAACAGCTGTCAGGGGTAGAATTTAAAGTGACAGAATACAGAGCAGGATCTTTACTTCAGTTTAAACCCAGAGACAATCCTGTAGCACACAGTGTGTCTGGACTTTTAAAAAACAAAAGTAATTTAAACCAAATTATTATTATTATTTGCATTAGTGTAGTGCTCAAACAAGCTGAACACCACAAGTTTTGGACACAATTAGGTAAACTTCAGTTTGTGCTGTTGTACTACTTTAACAAATGCATTTGCATTTATCTAGCATTAAGATCCCACTACAATTTTGTTTAATCACACAGTAAAAAAACTGTTACCTTAGACTTAAGGTTGGTCAAGAGGAAATCCGATCAACACAATCACTGAAGATCAAGAAGATCCTGAATTAAGGCAACCTACATTCATATACGTTAATAACTAAACATCACTCAAAGATCCCTCACCTCCACAACAAACTCCCTTGCACTTGCACTATATAACTAGTCACAATGTACAAACCAAATGCCTCTACTGCCCACTCAGACTTACAAGCAACCTTAATTCTGACCACAGCTAGGTTAACATATAAACTTGACAGATGATGTGCACTGGTAAAGTCTATAATGTTATTTTTACATGAAAAAGTATGAAATCATGAAGTTGTATGTTTTAGTGCTGCATAGAGGAATTTGGTGTGTGCACAGTGGTAGTTATATTTTGCAAATGCAAGAGAAGTTGTGGAAGTAAGGAGGCATTTGAATATTGGTTGCCTGACCTCATGATCTCCTTGATTTTCAGTAATTCAGAAACCTAAGCTGTCAGCAAAGGTTTTGGTTTGTTACTGAGAATTTCCCAGGTTTTTAATAAATACTGTATGTCAACTCTGATAGTTCTTCACAAGGCTAGCTGTCATCATTGACAGGCAGCAACCCCCACAGAGCCACAATCCACACACACCCTCTTGGACCCTTGCACACAGCCCAGATTGCCCCCAGGCTCCCCACCCCACACAACTTCACTGAACCCAGCCTTCAACTTCACACACCCAGACTTCTGCCCTGCACCGCCACACAGCCCCAGCCCTCTGCCCTGAACCCCCCCACACCCTCAGCCTTCTGCCCTGTACCCCCACACACCCCCAGCCCTCTGCCCTGACTCCTGAATCCCCCCACACACCCAGCCCTTTGCCCTGACCCCCCCACACGTCCAGCCTTCTGCCCTGCACCCCCACAGCCCTCATCCCTGCCCCCTCCCCCAGGTCTGGGGTCCCAGCTGCCAGCCCCATGCCAGCCGGCGTCCCGGCCGCAGGCCGCGCTCAACTCGCTGCAGGCCTAGGTGAACAGAACCCCAGGCTGGCAGCTTAAGATCAGCATTTTAATTTAATTTTAAATGAAGCTTCTTAAACATTTTGAAAACCTTGTTTACTTTACATACAACAATAGTTTAGTTATATAATATAGACTTATAGAGAGAGACCTTCTAAAAAACGTTAAAATGTATTACCGGCACGCGAAACCTTAAATTAAAGTGAATAAATGAAGACTCGGCACACCACTTCTGAAAGGTTGC
>QXTE01000036.1:31737-162748 GCA_003942145.1 Platysternon megacephalum | reverse complement strand
CCCCCCCCCCCCCGCAGGTGTGACAGGGAGCAGCAGCACCGAGCTCCGCCGCGCACTCCTCCCTCAGCGTCCCCCCGCCATGCCTGCCGCCCAGCCCCTCTGCTCCCCCGGGCCCAGCGGCAGCGAACGCACCAGCTTTGCCGGGCAGCACAGAGGGCTCCTAGCGGACACGGGGGGCAGCCGAGTGCTCGCACATACAATGTGAACAGCACCCGGTGTACGCCGGTTCTGGAGCTGCGGGTGCTGAAGTAGTCATTTCCATCGGCAGCACCCCCACTATCAAACCGGTCCCAGCCCCCTGCCTGTCTAGCTCGCCGGTCCGGGGATGAATGTGAGAGGGAGCCTGGACCCCTTGGTGACGGGGTCTCCGGGGACTGGAGTGGGACATTTCCAAGCAGCGCTCACCGATGTTGTGTCTGCCCCAGTCGGTGCACACTTGAGCTGCACGCACGGAAGCAAAGCGAACTGGCTCCTCGAGAGTGAGTGTGTCAAACACGGAGCCTAAATCCCACCGCCGGGCTGTGGAACGGGGATTTCCGGCTTTTTAAAGTGCAAATCTCAACACCCCCCACACGCACTGCCGTGCCCGTGCGGCTTCCTGGGCCAGAGACCACCAGGCACGCCGAAGTGAGTGTGTTTGTTTATAGAAACGAGGCCAGCAGACGTTTCTGTACGAAATGAACAAGCGGGAGGCTCGCTGGGACGCCGATCCGTTGCGAAGGAGAAACGGAGCGAAGTCAAACTGTGCCCGGCCGGAGTGATCAGATCGGATTCATTGCCTTGATCTCAACCCCTCCTTACGTGTTTAAACCACACAAAGGTGTGTCTATAACGCACACTTCCCAGCCAGGCATCTGCCCCCCAAAACCTCCGCCCCCAACGCCTAACCCCCCTCTCACCCCGTCTCCTCCTGCCTTTTCTTCGGAGAGACTGTCACTCAGATGCACCAGAAGAAAGCACTTGCACCTATCTTTTGCCACCCGGGTCTCTGGCATAATTTGCATGTAAAGGTGTGTGGGGGGGGAGCGCCTCCTATTTGGGCTGCCCTCCCGCACATACAACTCCGTACAACTATTCGAGGGCGTCTTTGCAACTCCTCTCTGGCGGCGGCGAACTGCTGATCTGGGAACTTTCCACCGCCCCCAGCTCTTCGCTAGGAGGCTGCAGACTTCACAATCGCTATTACGAAATGATTCATTGCTGCAGACTCTTTAAATAGCCACCAGCCCGAGTAATCAATCTTAGGCTGAACAGGCGAGGGGGGCTGCAGCTAAGGACTAGCAGCTCCCCCTACAAGTGCGCAGGAAAAAAGCGACTTGAGCATATCCTCGATTCTAAAAATAACGCCAGGGTCTGCCCTAGCTGGGAGGAAGTCAAAATACCACTTCCCCGTAGTTTCCTCACATTATTGCCCTCTCTCCATCAGCAGCAGTTCACCAGTCACAACAACATCAGCCTGAGCGGTCTCCCCGGACCCCAGAGGCAAAGCCTGTCTGTCCCTGCCGGGCTACAACAGGGAGGTTTAGCCCAGCAGCAGCTCCTGTACTATTGTTGTGTCCTCAGGAGGAGAAGAAAGCTGCGGACAAACACACCCCCTCAGTCATCTCTTTATCAACCCCTTGCCCCAAACCCCTCGCTTCATAACTCGGGAAACTCCATAAACTGCTACCCTCGATTTAAAGGTTCGCTCATTACCAGGCTAAACAGAGACACGCTAGCCCCGTTCATCTGTCTCCCACCCGGGAGACCGCATGGAGCGCAGAATTCTTCCCTCCAGGGGAGAAATCGCAAGCCCAGGAGTTAGCAGTTCGGGGTTTGTTTTTTGGTTGGTTTTTGAAGATAAGTGAATCCCGTAACTCATTTCGGAAGGGGGAGACCTGGAAGTCGCTAAGTCCGCGAAGCCTGTTTTAGCCGGCAGTGGGAAAAGTGCCAATAAACTTTTCCTTCTGCGCGGCTTGATTGCTTTAACATAAACCGTCTGTAGACCCGCTGGCAGAGGCCTTTTAAACAGGGCATTTTACAAATTGCAAAGACAAGGGGAACGCGTAGCTCCAAAATAAACTGCCTGCAGTGCTCACAGACACTGACAAGCCGTGCGCTGTGTGTGCAGCGAACTGCAATCTTCACACACACACACACACACACACACACACACACACACACACACACACACACACACACACACACACACACACCCTTGACTGCTGGGCTCTTACTTACGTTTTTGCTGTGGGAGAGATGCTTCCAGTCCTTGTCCTTTTTGCTCCTAAATGCATTTGTCTGCATTTGTCCGAGCAGCGAAGATCTAACCGAAAACAGAAGCCAGCTCCAAACCGCTCAAGGTTCAGGTACTGTCCATGAAATCAACCCCAGAGCAGAGGTCCCTTCCGAGCTCTTGGCAAGCCCTAGTGCGTCCCCCGCATGGTGAAGGGGCGTGACTTGGGGTCTCACTCTCGGGGGAGTTAGGGAGAGGATGGCATCAGTATAAACAAGAGCGGAGCGCTCGGCTTCACACGTGGTTCACAGACAGGAGCCTTTGCAAGTACCGCGGAGCCCTGCATTGGCCTCGGCGATCCGCTGCGGGGATGGGGCGGGCCGGGAGGGGACGTGCAGGAGAAATCCTTGGCTGTGGTGAAGAAACGGTGCCCAGGTTACCAGAGCCTTTGCAAAGCGCTTGGCCGAGGTGTCTAGTGGCGATGCACAGGCGTGCAGCGTTGAGCGCAGCCTGCCTCTGGCTGGGGAGCAGAGCCGCCAGCCGACCCAAGGCAAACCCTCCCCACCCGCGCTCGGTGTTAAATTTCACCGCTCCCTGATTTGCGATTACATCATCAAACCCGCCCGGGCCGAGCCGCGCAGAGCCCCGCAGAGCGCGAGCCTGGCCCGAGGCGGGGCGCACGCGGTCTCGGAGCTGCCGCCGCCTCCACGCTCGGCCGCAGCACTGTCTGCAAGTTCTAGCAGCCGCCTGCTGCATCGGCTCCCCTGGGAGCCCTGCGCCTCTTGGAGGGCCAGGAGCGCCGCGCAGCCTTTGTGATCCCTTCCCGAACGGATCTGTCCAGAGGTGGCTTCCTAAAGCATCTTCTCTGCTCCCGCTTTCCTTCTTGCTCTCTGCTTTTTCTCCCCAGACCCTCCCTTTCTCCTCTGTTCTTTCCCTTGCCCTCCTTCTCCTCCCAAAAGCCTCTCTCAGGTGGCCAGATTTAGCTCTTCACCGAGGTAAATGAGAGTAAGGCCAATGAAGTAACTAAGAGCCCCTCTGATTTACATCCACGTCCATGGGAGCGGAATGTAGCCCGGATAACAGCAGTCCACTTCGCTTTCTTGTCATGGTCCTGCTCCAGCTCCCAGTGACTGAAGCCCCTGGCTAAACTCCGCTGTCCTGCTCCATGACAGCCTCACTTACCTACAGCCTTGTCACCTTATATTTACATTGCCAAGTCTCCTTTTCATTATACACTGAATCCTTCTTTCTAAGTATGACCAATTTAATAAAGAGGGGAGGTTTTGTTTCATTTTGTTTTTGGAGCAAATCAATGACACCAGAATTTTTCAGAGTCCTTACCCCAATCTGCTGTTCGTATGTTACCCAAACGGATTAGCAGTGGTGCCGTCAAGCTAAAAATGAAGGGAATGGGAGACATAAAACTGATGAATGTATTTAATAAACCTAAATGGTTAGCATCTGCTTAGATGCCTGCTGGGGTTCAGCAGCAAAGTCCTGGCAGAAAGATATAGGCTCAAATAAAATGTGGGGAATGGGGAAAAAAAGAGGATGAAATGATATATAGAGAAAAATGAGTTTGCTGGAGGTTTTGCATCTCAAATGTAATTAAACCAGGATCTAAGAAAACTCCCTCTGGAAAATGTATGAAGAACAGATGTAATTTGGAAGCTCTATAATGCCAGAAGAAAGAAGACACCCTTTTCTGCCTTGTCTTTTTCATTTCTTTTCCAATGTTCCTACCTTGCCTCAGTAACAATATATTATATAGTGTTATCTTACATAGCGTCAACCTGCCTTCCAAAACATGCCTGGTATAGAATTGAATAATACAAGACAGTGCACTATATACATTACAGAAAGAGTAGTACAAAGACAAATGACCAGCTCCCACAGTGCTCACTCAGGCAAAATTCCCATTGACTTCACCAGAAGTTTTATTTGAGTGAGGACATTAAAGATTTTTCTGCACTAACAAGGGCTACAATTCCAGGGAACAAAGGTGGATCTAGAAAAGTTATCTGAAAGTTTTAAGCATTTAACTTCACACACATATATTCCTATTTCAACATCTGGAAACATCCAAAATGTATATTGTCCCACTGGCTACCGTGATATTTCCTATTTATTCAGTCTTTGAAAGGAAAGGAAGAAAAGCCAACAACATTTGTGTTCCTACCCACATTTCTTTCATAAAAAAAATCAGCAGCTGAACATGGCTCTATGTATGTGTTTGTTAAAGTGGGAATACCTGTTCATTAGAGTATTATAGTGGTGGCCTTACCAGTTCTGTAGTGAAGGTTCTGTTAGCATTTCCATTTTAAACCCCACTTGAATGAGTTCCAACAACTACAGTGTAACCAATCAGGCAATTAGTTTTTGTGTATTTGCATTAAGCTGAGCTAAAACAGGTACATTAGAGCTTTCATTTGGAACTGTAAGATGCCTTCCAAGAATTAGCAAAAGTCTATGAACCACTTAAACTGGATGCTATATAATGAGAGTTTTTAAACAATGTGACTTGTTAACTCTTTAACATCAGATGTAAGAAAGTGATGGAGAAAACCTTGGGGGAAGGTTGAATACTGGATCAATCCTGCCCTTCACACTGACATGAAGTAGAGCAGCACCGGTCTTTTGGTGCATATGGGAGCCATCCTGCCAGCACAAGCCAGGTTGGGACAGAGTAACTACATGGTGGGACTCACTTCATAGTTGTGCTGAGAAAGGAGCAGCATGCCTAAGGCTTACTGTATGCACAGCGTACCCACCGGCTGATGATTTTGACTATGCCCTCATGGGAGTGTGGTGCACCATTCATCACACATACTAGTGCTCAAGAATCCCCACAATTTGCATAGCTAGCTTCAGGGGTGGCTATGGGGGACAGGAGAAGGGTTTCCTTGCACCCTCTTTTTTTGCCCCCCTTTCAACCAGTGCACTCCCACATCACGGGGTAGGATTTAGCAGTGTCCATACTCAGGTGAGGCTGTGAGGTAGTTTCTCACTTCCCCTGATGTTCCTCACCTGTGCTGGCAGCCAACCACCTTTTGTATTTTTAAGGTATCTAGTGTGATTCTTCAGTTTATTACTACACAGCACTTTTCACACACAGCTCCCAAAACAGGAGTGCGTAAGCACTGTTGCTCTAATTTTACAGATGGTGACACTGAGGTACAGAGAAATCAAATGACTTGCCCAAGTTCACACAGTAAGTCAGTAGCAGAGCTGAAAACAGAAGCCAGGTCTCCCAACTCCTTGTCCAGTGCCTTATTTTTCAAATTGACTGCAAATCACGTATTAATCACTATACTGTACTAAAAGTCAATCAATAACAGCCTTCCATGCATTTTGACATGTTTTAATGCACAAAATCCCCTATGTTTAAAGCTATCCAGTTACACGTGTTTATCTCCAGAACTATATATAGTGGTCTGTATACTTTTGAGCAATAAAAACTGTGCTTGAGCTCCAAATCTGTCAACTTGCCTTGGCAATGGACAGTGAAATTTGAGTTGCACTTCCTAAGATCAGTTTTTCCCAATTCCAGTTTTTCAGTATCTCTTGCCATTTCTCCTTGACCTCAGTCTATCACTGATTTATCTTATCTCTCAAGCAAATCCTGGGGTTACTGGGATCTAAAATTAGTTCTCTCAATATTGCTTTTGCCTTTCCTCCAGGGCTGCAGGCTGTTTCAGCTTTTTCTTTTTCTAGCAGTTCTCTCCTTTCATGAACCAGCTTGTTCACTGACACACTGCTAAACTCCACTTTTCAAAACACAGAGCAGGAATGGCTCATAGATGATGTGAACTGGTCTGAGACATAGAAGATGGTTAATACAGCTGATTCTCTTTCTAGAAAGGAAATTCTATAGACAGCAATGGTCAGAATTTTTCGAAGACCTTGATATAACACAAAATTAATAGGATTTTTCCCCATTAATGTAGGGCATGACATTGTCTAGGCCATGATTCAGAGTTAGGGTCTGATTCTTCTCCCATGGAAATCAAGGGGAGTTTTACCATTGATTTCACTGGGAGTAGGATGAGACCTGTACATATTTTCTGGTTCAGTCCCACAATGTGGGATTTTTGGCAACAGATCCACACTGCAACTGAGGCCACTTAGGAGATTTATTTTCCCTGTACATCACAATACATGGTGGTAGGCTACATACCTAAATTGTTGGAATGTAATGTAGCAAAATGTTTATTTAGAATTCTATCAGTGGCAGCCAAAAAGTAGATAACACTGCTCTGGTAAAAGAAAGACTCGTCAAGATATCAAATACGGATTTAGGAAATCCAAGAAATGGAAGGAATTACAGCATGTTTTTGATGTCTAAATTAACTGGCTAAATTAAAAAGAAGATGGACTCCAGTTTTAAAAACTTTAAGACTTTTCAGTTCTGCGTAGAATGTGAAAGAAACAGAATTGAAATAACCAAGCCAGGTTTCTTGTTTTTTTTTGTTTTTGTTTTTAATTCTAGTTACATACATTTTTTTCTATTAAAGAAATTAGTATGAAATGCAGTATCTTCTAACTCTTGGTTTTATATGACTAAAAGTCTGGAAAGGCCTTTAAAATGAGCACAATAAGTATGATTTATTAAATAGAGTCTATCCCTTTAAATTTTCTATTAGCAAACTGGAAAAGTAATTAGCATACAGTTACATTGTTCTGAGTTCAGACTGTAGGGTAAGGTATTTTTCTGTCTTGCAGGAACAACATCTAGAAACCAAGAGAGAGAGAGAACAGCAATTGAGTTCAAGCCTGTATACTAAATGTGGCATGTATCGCAAAGGCAAAATAGCCAAGCAGAACTGAGATTCCTTAAGACATTCATTTAGAGCCAACAACAAAGGAATATACCCAGCAAGGAATGAGAAAGCAGAGAAAAGAGCAGTGAACTGTGAGATGAAGCAAAGGTTCCAGACCACAAGGTTCCTGTGATTCAGACTGAGACAGGTGTTGCAGTGAAGCCAACATACTTGCAATTGTTACTAAGACCTGGCAACACCCATTCATAAAGCTGCTTCAGTAGCAAAAAAACACCATAAAGCTGAGTAAAAAGTTGTTGAAAAGATTAACACACACTATTAATACAAACCATGAAGAGGAAATTCTATACCTGATACTGAGATACTGTGAGGCTTTATTTAAGTGACGATGAAGCATGTGCCATCCCAGGAACTATGAGAAAACTAGCCAAACACTCAAGAAAATACCAAGGGGAAGGAAAAAAGTCAGTCAGGAAATACTAGAAAAGTGATAAGCCAATGGGTAGGGAGGGGGAGAAGATGCAAGAAGGGAACTGCAATGTGAGAATTTTAAGAGTGCATTGGCAATGGACCAGGAGACCCACATCACCACATTTGGCACATAGGCCAATCTGCCTAGAGAGAGCGGCATGGTGAATTTCCATCTCACAGTGGGGATCTGCAGCCCCCTTGCAATTGGCAAAGGAAGAGCCCTGAAAGGATCCAGAAAGAACTCGGTGATTTTAATCTTTCTTTGTTCTTCATCCCATCCTTGCTAGAACAATTTGTAACCCAGAGAAGAATTGGAAATACCCATTCCTACAGTGGATAGAATTGTTTGGAAATAAGCTTTTTTCTGGGATATTCATTGTACCGAAAACACGCACATAGTTAGAGTCTTTGGATCTGATAGAGAATTTGTATTCACATGGTCAAATCATAACCTCCACAGGAAAGCCCTGAGAAACAGAGAACAACAGGGGTCTCAATCAGTGGATCTTCCTACAAATCTTCCCATCAGGGAGTAGGGATGCAAATCTCCTAGCCAATAGAAGATCAGAAATCCCTGGGGAAATCCCATGCATTTCTGAGCAAACAAAGAATGCCAAGGCAGCTCTGCTACTTCCCCAGACCCTCTTTCCCATGACAGGAATGGTTCCATTAGAAGCCATGCTGTCAGTGGCTCTCCACCAATGCCTGAACCAAACTGGGAGAGGGATTGGACAGAGTGAAGCAGGTTTCTGTGAAAATAATACTGACAAGGTCAACATTATCTTATGCAAAGAAATCCTTATGAGTTTAGAGGAACCTGCTGCTATGGAAAGCAACAGAACAAACGGCTTGTAAATATTTAGCTTGGCACAGATGAAAATAGAAGAGCTGTCAGCCATTTATGCCAGCTGAGGTTCCAGAAGTGGCAGTGGGTCTAAGAATACCCCTAACATTTTGATCCTCTTGGGATAATAGCAGGCAATCTCCCTCAAACATGAGGGAAGAAAACACTCCTGCAGTACTCTCAAAATCCTTCTTCCATTCCGCTAGCACCATATCCATTTTATCTGAATGTCATTCAAATCCCAATCTCAGATGGGCATCTGAAAGCCACAGCCACAGCACCATTCAGGTCTGACGAAACCAAGTCAGCAATAGTGGTCATCCACATAGTCATGACTTTGCAGCCCAACCTATCTTGCAATCTTCCCCAGTGGCTTCCCATACATGAACAGAGGGGTTGAAAATGGAGAGTCTTGCAAAAACTCACACAAGAGATCCCTTGGGGCAAATAAACGTTTGCCTAAAAACACACCTTGGCAAAAAGAGAAAAAAAAACCCAACCAATCTAGAGTGAGGCTGTCCCCCTCAGCCTGGCTCTGCCAACCAGCTAACAAAACTCAGGGTAGTATTAAAGGTTGCTGATACTATTAGAGGAATAAGCATGGACACCTGACAATTATCCACTGCGAGGCTCCCAAACCTAGAAAATTGAGATCTCCTAGGCCTATCCTCTATGGAAGAGTTTGAGAAAAAAAACGCTATTTCTGAATCAATGGAAGGGATAGTTAACTCCAAAAAACCTCAGTTCCTTACTCCTAAAAAACCTTTCTTGATGACCATTTCCACCTCCTCTCATGGCAAAACTAATACTGCACTTCCAGGTTTTGGTGGAATAAATAGCTTTTTCAGTGCTATCTTGTAAGCTACAAGAGTTTAATCTCCTCTGACTTTGAGGCATTCCCACTGCAGTCACCAACAGAAGTTCTCAGTTTGCTTCTGCCAAATTACATCCTGGCAATAGCAGGGAAACTGAGGTACTGTGTCCAGATTTGGCAAAGACTCAGCCCCCCGCCACTATCTGACCTGGAGTCGATGTCAGTGGTTAACACTGTATTTCCAACTCCATTCTGATGCAAGTTTTTACATATAAACATAGTCAAAAATTACTCCCAGATCACTGTTAGCCAATACATGTGTTAAGCGTAGTATACACCAAAATAGATATTATGCCTATAGTATTAATACCACACATTATATATGGGGGTATTGGGAAGTTATGTTAACTGAATGTATTATGGTTTTCCCACAATTCTGTTCACACGTCAAATATCCCACAACACTTTGCAAAGTTGAAGTCAGCTTTGGCACTAGAAAATAGGAAAGCTGTCAAAGCAAAGATGAATGAATACTGTATACCAAGTTCAGTTAGGGAGTACTTTCATGGCTCATCAACACTTGGACCGTAGTATTCAAAACAAGAAAGGAAAGCATACGGAGATACCAAAGGCAAAGCTGGCAAAGTAGTGGGTTAAATTTAAACTTTAAGTGACGTATAGGGGTCTTTTAGCTTGTAAACAACACAATATAAATAGAAGTGGGTTTGAGGATGTATCTTTGAAGCACTCTTTCTGTGTAAGGTCAGCATACTGTGAATCGCTTCCCGGAAGGAGGCTATGTATGTCTGCTTTTTGTATTGAACTGTTTGTCTTTAGGCAATAAATGTGGTTAACTTTGGTTAGTTGGTCTTTTAAATATTTTTAATAACAATATATTTTAAGCTATATCACAGAAGAGGAAAAAAAATCACAGAAAATCTACAGTCTATGGTCTTATAAATGATGCCAAATGGAAACAAAGTGGCTGGGTGAGCTCCATTTTCGTAGTCCCAGGTATGAATCAGAGCAAAATAATGATGAAATAATTTGCACTTTTCTTCCTAAAATCTCAAAGTAAATGGCAAGGTGAATAAGAATTAGCCCCATTTTACACACAGGGAAAGCAAAGCACAAAAGATATTAAGTAACTTGTCCAAGGCCACACACCCAGTTGTTTCAAACGTTTGACTAACAGACAATTACTCTGATCTTTAAAGTAAGTCACTCCACACTTGCAGCATTTGAATGTGATTTTTAAACAGCCTAAGAGTTTGTTTTACTACACTGTGTACATATTATATGGAACCATCAGCAAACAACTGCTACAGATCACTGAAGTTAGTAATCTACTGCTAATGATATCTGTTGCCAAAGCTCATCAACACTCTAGTGTGACTTTCAAGTTCAGTATTTGTATACTAATTAAAATGGAAGTTACAGCATTTCCCACCTTCCTTTTTGGAATAAATATGTTGATATCAAAATCTTTCAATGCTCATTAGTTCTTTGTACAGTGGAAAACCCCCCCACTACCAACCCAGCACCCTTGGAGCTTGGCATCTTTATGGGTCAGCAGTTTCTCGCCTCAGAATCCAAAGGGAGAAAGTCAAAAGTATCTGCTAGCATGACTAATTTTTGTACCATAGGCAATTCACTTCTAAATTAAGAATTATAGATCAGGCATGTAGGACTACAGCAAAACAAGTTTCTATTCAGAAACTCCTAAGTGGATTCTTTAAGTAGACAACCTCTCAAAACAGCAGACAGCTGAAAACATGGAGCTAGTAGACCAAAATACATTGGCTGTGTAGCTCTTTGACACTGATATTTTTAAGGTTGTAGTATAATTACATTTTTAAAATCCTTTACAGCTGTAGTATCAACATAGCATGGTATTTTTAATAGCCTATTTTCATAGCATGGGTAACAGCAGTGTAGACATGGGCTAGATACTGAAAAAAACTGACTTCAACTGGATTATGTGTAAGAGTGAGTATTGTTCAAGAGGGTTAAAGGACTGGGTCCTTAAGTAGCTCCAATATGGTTTCAGTCCAGAGAAAGCATATCTGATGGCACTGAATGTTCTCAGAAAGTGGAGGGTAATTAAAAAACAAAAACAAATCCAAAACCAACCAACCAAAAATCCCTAGTAACAAAGTCTAGAGAAAAGATGGACAGCAGAAGCGGGAGTTTCCTCCCCAGATTAAACATGAGATCCATCAGGCCACAATTGCTAGGAGAAGAATTTTTAATACAACGAACTATAAAATCCTCACGGTTTGTTTAATCTTCAGACGTTGCCCTAAAAATAGTCCAAACAGTTGAACACCAGATGAGTATGAGTAACTATTTGTATATATAATCTGTATTTATATTACACACAGAAAACATCTCTATATTAAAGTAACATTATGAAGGTTGTAAAGTCAATAACTCAGATGTTAGGAACCTGTGCTGTCTTAATTCACCTCCTTTGGGCATATGTGTTATGATGCAGCCTTTAATTAAGTAATCATATATTATTTGTTCCCTACAAGACTCCTGCTTCATTCCATGTACAGGATGGACTTGCTGTGGGGATGAATCAGGGTTTTCCCAGTCCCAGTGTCCTTGCCCAGCTGTTCCCAAATTCCCCTTCTAGCTCCCAGTCTCCTTTCCCAGCCAGTCCCAGTTTTCCCCTTCCTGGCTCTTCATTTGATCAGTCTCCCCAAGGCCCAACCTTCAGTCACTCCCCCAGCTCTTAGTGCCAGCATAGAATCATAGAATATCAGGGTTGGAAGGGACCTCAGGAGGTCATCTAGTCCAACCCCCTGCTCAAAGCAGGACCAATCCCCAGACAGATTGTTACACCAGTTCCCTAAATGGCCCCCTCAAGGATTGAACTCACAACCCTGGGTTTAGGAGGATAATGCTCAAACCACTGAACTATCCCTCCCCCTGTCCCAGTCTGCCCCAACCCCTTCTCCCAGTCCCCTCTCTCCCCGCTCCCCTAGGCTCTTTGTTCCAATCTACTCCTCTTGCCACCTATATTCAAACCAGGCAGCTTCCTCCACCATGCTGTCTGGGTTCAGCTGGGGGATCACTAAAAGCACAGAAGAAACAGGCTCCCTGCTCTCAGTTCAGGTGCATGGACCCAGCCCTCACACAAATCTGCAACAGCCCAGAACTACAGTTACAGGGAAAGTCCTGCTCTTTCCCAGGTTAGAGCATACCCAGTATGAACAAAATCTTCAAGGAATTTATTTACAAAGCTCTAGCTACACTACTGGGCATGTGCAAACTTCAATTTTTCTTTTTATACAGTATGAAGACAATCACAGCCCACAAAAATCAAAATAAATTTAAATCCTTAGTGACATTATTTATATGCCATTACATCACTCCTTTCCCCTATGGAACAGTATAATTTTTACCTGTGCTCCATAAGGGAAATAACTTTTTTAATCCACCCTAATTCATGCAAGCACTGCCTTCAAAGCAACCACCTTGGAGTGGAAAGTCTGAGGGCTCTGCAGCTTAGACCATTCCAATAATGATGAGGCAAAAAAACATCCCTTCTTTTTTTCTCTGTATTTTGTTAAATTTATTGGATCACTTTTCTAATTTTAAGAAGTGTTCATGGCATTGGAGTATACTCACAATAATGGCATTTATGGTTATCAGATGTTTTAGCTTTGCTATAAGATTGCATGACATACAAACGGCCTAATCTCTCTTCCATCATGAACATTAACCCTTAGCTGTTACATTTCAATGGTTTGTATTACATAAAGTATGCTGACACATTGTCATGCATTTGTCACAGAAATGGAGGAAAACAGTTTAGAAATTTTCTTGCAAAATGAGTTTGTTATTGGATGACAAAGAATTGCTTGCCTTTACAAGAGAATCTTAGTTATTGTAGGAAAGATGTTTAACAATTAAAATATACATTAAAAAAACTGGATGTATTTCCTTACATGTTTTCAGATGATTTGTCCTGCTCTTGAAGTGGAATACCTAAACCAAAGTGGAACCAGACTGCTGGCACTTAACATTAAAAAGGTTGCAGAGCAGTTTTTAAACTAGGAGATGGGGGAAAGCCAACTGCTGCAGAGGAGCATGTGAATTGGACAGAGACTTTTCTTAGAAGAGAGTCTATTGATAGAGATTCTCTAGGTTCTAGTCAGGAACTGAGGATGGAAGAGGATAATGTAAGGGCCAGATCAGATCAGAAACATTCACATAAAGAATCTGACACACCAGAAAAGGGCAGACAAATAAACAGTGACAAGTTTTTAAAGTGCTTGTACACAAATGCTAGAAGTCTAAATAATAAGATGGGTGAACTAGAGTGCCTCGTGATAAAGGAGGATATTGATATAATAGGTATCACAGAAACCTGGTGGACTGAGGACAATCAATGGGACACAATCATTCCAGGGTACAAAATATATCGGAAGGACAGAACAGGTCGTGGAGGGGGGGAGTGGCACTATATGTGAAAGAAAATGTAGAATCAAATGAAGTAAAAATCTTAAGTGAATCCACATGTTCCATAGAATCTCTATGGATAGTAATTCCATGTTCTAATAAGAATATAACATTAGGGATCTATTATCGACCACCTGACCAGGACAGTGATAGTGATGATGAAATGCTAAGGGAAATTAGAGAGGCTATCAAAATTAAAAACTCAATAATAGTGGGGGATTTCAATTATCCCCATATTGACTGGGAACATGTCACCTCAGGACGAAATGCAGAGACAAAATTTCTCGATACTTTAAATGACTGCTTCTTGGAGCAGCTGGTACGGGAACCCACAAGGGGAGAGGCAACTCTAGATTTAGTCCTGAGTGGAGCGCAGGAGCTGGTCCAAGAGGTAACTATAACAGGACCGCTTGGAAATAGTGACCATAATATAATAACATTTAACATCCCTGTGGTGGGAAGAACATCTCAACAGCCCAACACTGTGGCATTTAGTTTCAAAAAGGGGAACTATGCAAAAATGAGGGGGTTAGTTAAACAGAAATTAAAAGGCACAGTGACTAAAGTGAAATCCCTGCAAGCTGCATGGGTGCTTTTTAAAGACACCATAATAGAGGCTCAACTTAAATGTATACCCCAAATTAAGAAACACAGTAAAAGAACTAAAAAAGAGCCACTGTGGCTTAACAACAATGTAAAAGAAGCAGTGAGAGATAAAAATACTTCCTTTAAAAAGTGGAAGTCAAATCCTAGCGAGGTAAATAGAAAGGAGCATAAACACTGCCAAATTAAGTGTAAAAATGTAATAAGAAAAGCGAAAGAGGAGTTTGAAGAACGTCTAGCCAAAAACTCAAAAGGAATAACAAAATGTTTTTTAAGTACATCAGAAGCAGGAAGCCTGCTAAACAACCAGTGGGGCCCCTCGATGATCGAGATAGAAAAGGAGCGCTTAAAGGCGATAAAGTCATTGCAGAGAAACTAAACGAATTCTTTGCTTCAGTCTTCACGGCTGAGGATGTTAGGGAGATTCCCAAACCTGAGCTGGCTTTTGTACATGACAAATCTGAGGAACTGTCACAGATTGAAGTGTCACTAGAGGAGGTTTTGGAATTAATTGATAAACTTAACATTAACAAGTCACCGGGACCAGATGGCATTCACCCAAGAGTTCTGAAGGAACTCAAATGTGAAATTGCGGAACTATTAACTAGGGGTTGTAACCTGTCCTTTAAATCAGCTTCTGTACCCAATGACTGGTATGAAGCAACACTTGTCAATTGTGCTGGTAATGGTGCCTGTTTCAATCCACATATCATCTATGTGCTCCAGTTTTGGAAAGCAGTGAACAGCAAGGATTAAAACATCTGAATCAAGTGACCTAATTACTACTGTTCCTTTGCACCAAGAGACTCAAAAGCTATATGGGAACATGCAGAAACATACTTATGTCCACTTCCGCGTGAGTCTATACAAGTCTTGTGCTTCTTCAACACCCATGCTGGTGATGGACTTTGCTACTTCACCTTGCAAAAGCCTTCAGCAAGAAGTCATGTTTGTGCTGTGTGTGCTCCTACACTCTCAGGTGCATTCTGAACCTTATATTCACAGAGGAATTTTACAAGTGACTGATTGTTGGATGCCATGTTTAGAAACTTTTTCCATGGAGATATAGGGCATGTGCCAATCACCTGTATTTCTGGAATCTAACCTTAGATCCTGTCTGGTGTTGTCTTTCTGCAGTTTTCACAGAGTATCTCTTGTCAGATCTGTCAAAGACTTTGATTACAGAATTAGCTTTGCCAAATCCTTTTTGGTCCTGCCTCAAGTGCTCAGCAGCCAATTAATCGAATGTGTGATATTTGTCTCCAGCTATCTTTGTATGACAGCAATGGCATCTCTGAGGTACACTGTGGTTTCTTTGTTGCATGCTCTTAACACATGGATTCTTTCAGCTTGAGCTTCCAGCTTAGACCCTAATTCAGCTTTGTCTGTTCTTCTCATGGTTCCATCAGCCTGAAAGAGGGACATAGACATAGATCCTATTGGGTGACTAAGAACAGTTGCCACTGAAACATCATCTCTGCATCTGGCTAAGGACAGGGGTTTGTAGAAAAGAATTTCTTGAGTGATAGCTGCTGTGGGTGCCCTCTCTCTTGCCAGACTTAAATTTTGTCTTCTTGGCCATGTCAGCAAATGTTTTGATTTCAGATTTCTTGACTGGGATGAAGAACCTGTTCCCCATCAGAATCAAGTGCACTTCTCACAACTCTCTCAATTTGTTCTTCACTAACATCTATTTTCAGTAGAGACTCTTGTACATCTGATGTTACATGCAATCTAGTAGGTATACTGATAAGCACCTCTGATTACAACACTACACTGCTCATCCATGTGATCTCTAAGGATACTGCCAGGTCTGACCCCTAACAGATCAGCAGTGACTACAGGGATCTGGGAGGTAGGGTGAAGGAGTCAGGGGGGAGCAGGTTGTGTTCTCGTCCATCCTCTCATTTGAGGGTAAGGATCCAAGCAGGAACTCGTGCATCCTGGAGATGAATGCATGGGTGTGCAGATGGTATCACTGGGAGGGCTTCAGCTTCTTCAACCATGTGATGCTCTTCCCAGAAGAGACAGGGTCCACCTGACCAAGAAGGGGAAGAGCATCTTCACGTACCGACTTGCCAACTTAATGAGGAAGGCTTTGAACTGGATTCGATGGGGACAGGTGACAAGAGCCCACAGGTCAGTATAAAAAAGTTGACATTAACAGAGCATTAGATGTTGGCAGAGTGGGGGAGGGGGCATGGGAAAGTACAATAGGATCAAAGGAACAACCAGAAAAATCAGTGCGGGAATCTGACCAGCATTTTAGATCTCTGTACACAAATGCAAGGAGTATCGGGAACAAACATATACTAATACTTCCAGTTCTTCCTAAGCTAAATTATTATTTAATTGGCATCACAGAGATTTGATTGGAATATTGCTATAGAGGGTATAGCTTGTTCAGAAAGGATAGGTAGGGGAAAAGGGAGGGTGGATTGTATTATACATAAAGGATATATACACGAGTTCTGAGGTCCAGAAGGAGGTGGGAGGTGGACAAATTGAGAGTCTCTGGGTAAAAATAAGAGGGTTACAAAATAGGAGTGATGTTTACTAAAGATCACCAAATCAGGAAGAGGAGATGGATGAGGTATTTCTAAAACACCTAACAGAAATATCCAAAGCACAGGACCTGGTAGTAATGGGGGACATTCAGGGCCGGCTTTAGGCCGATTCGCCCGATTCCCTGGAATCGGGCCCCGTGCATAAGAGGGCCCCGCGCTCCGGCTCTGGCGGGGCAAGCCCCACGGCCCCGCTCCCCTGGCCAGAGCTCCGGCTCTGGCGGGGCAAGCCCCGCGGCCCCGCTCCCCCGGCCGGAGCTCCGGCTCTGGCGGGCAAGCCCCGCGGCCCCGCTCCCCCGACCGGAGCTCTGGCCGGAGCACGGCAAGCCCCGCCCACCCGGTGAGTACAAGCCCCGCCCCCCACGAATTGGGCCCCGCCCTTTGTAAAGCCGGCCCTGGGGACATTAACTACCCAGACATCAGTTGGGAGAATAATACAGACGCTCCCCGACTTACGCAAGGCGTTCCGTTCCGGAACGCCTTGCGTAAGTCGAATTTTGCGTAAGTCAGGGACGTATACCCGACAATTACGCAAAAAAACCAACAACCCGCTTACAGAACTTACGGAACTTTTTCCGTAAGTGCGGGTTTGCGTTAGTCGGGTTTGCATAACCTGGGGAGCGTCTGTACGGCAAAACACAAAATCTCCAGTAAGTTCTTGGAAAGTATTGGGGACAACTTTTTGTTTCAGAAAGTGGAGTAACTGGTGAACAGCCATTTTAGACTTGATTCTGACCAACAGGGAGGAATTGGTAGTGAAGCTGATGGTGAAACGCAATTTGGGTAACCGGGATCGTGAAATGATAGATTTCATGATTCTAAGGATAGGAAGGCATGAGAGCAGCAGAATAAGGATAATGGATTTCAAAAAAGCAGACTTTAATAAATTCAGAGAACTGGTTGGTAAGGAAGAAAATCTAAGGGATAAAGGAGTTTGGGAGAGCTGGCAGTTCCTCAAGGAGACAACATTAAACACAACTTCAAACTATTCTGATGCAAAGGAAAGATAAGTTGAATAGTAAGAGGCTAGTATGGCTTCATCAGGAGCTCTTTAATGACCTGAAAATCAAAAAAGGAATCCTTCAAAAAGTGGAAACATGATCAAATTGATATGGAGGAATACAAAAGATCAGTATAAGTATGTAGGGACAAAATCAGAAAGGCTAAGGCACAAAATGAGTTACATCAGGCAAGGGGCATAAAAAACAATAGGAAGAAGCTCTTGAAATTCATTAGGAGCAAAAGAAAGACATAGGAAAGTGTAGGTCCTCTATTTAGCAAGGAAGGAGAGCTAATAACTGATGACATCAAGAAAGCTGAAGTGCTTAATGCCTATTTTGTTTCATTCTTCACTAAAATCTGTGGTTAATGGTGACCAGATACTCAACACAATTAATACTGACAACCAGGGGGAAGGTACACAAGCCAAAATAGGGAAAGAACAGGTTAAAGAATATTTAGAGAAGTTAGATGTATTCAAGTCAAATGTCCTGATGAAATTTATCCTAAGGTACTTAAGGAACTAGCTGAAACAATCTCATAGTAATTAGAAATTATCTTTGAGAACTCCTGGAGCACAGGAGAGGTCTCAGCGGACTAGAGAAGGGTGAACATGGTACCTATCTTTAAAAAGAGGACCCAGGGAATTATAGACCAGTCAGCCTAACTTTAGTATCTAGAGAGATACTGGAGCAAATTATTAAATAATCAATTTGTAAGCTCCTAGAGGATACTAGGGATATAAGGAACAGTCAGCATGGATTTGTCAAGAACAAATCATACCAAACCAATCTAATTTCCTTCTTTGATAGGATTATTGACCTAATGGATAGGGGAGAAGCAGTAGACATGATATACCTTGATTTTAGTTTTGCTTTTGACACAGTTTCACACGACATTCTCATAAGCAAACTAGGGAAATGTGTTCTAGATGAATTTACTATAAGGTGGGTGCACAACTGGTTGAAAGACCATACTCAAAGAGTAGTTATCACTGGTTTGCTGTCAAATTGGGAGGGCGTATTGGGAGAATATTGTGAAGACCAAGACTATAACAGGGTTCAAAAAAGAAGTAGATACATTCATGGAAGATAGGTCCATCAATGGCTATTAGCCAGGATGGGCAGGGATAGTTCCTAGCCTCTGTTTGCCAGAAGCTGG
Organism: Platysternon megacephalum; assembly: GCA_003942145.1. Lineage (NCBI taxonomy): Eukaryota > Metazoa > Chordata > Testudines > Platysternidae > Platysternon > Platysternon megacephalum. Next base: position 143,823 of record QXTE01000036.1, on the reverse strand, counting down.
GAATGGGCGACAGGGGATGATTGCCTGTTCTGTTCTGTTCATCCCCTCTGGGGCACCTGGCATTGGCCACTGTCAGAAGACAGGATACTGGGCTAGATGGACCTTTGATCTGACCCAGTATGGCTGTTCTTATGTTTATGTTCTTATATATCTAAGGTGGTCCCACAGGGTCAGTCCTGGGTCTGGTACTAGTCAATATTTTCATTAATGATTTGGATAATGGAGTAGAGAGTATGCTTATAAAAGTTGCAGATGACACCAAGCTGGGAGGGGTTGCAAGCACTTTGGAGGACAGGTTTAAAATTTAAAATGATCCTGACAAATTGGAGAATTGGTCTGAATTCAATAAGTGAAAAGCACTTCACTTAGGAAGGAAAAGTCAAATGCACAACTACAACATGCGGAATAACTTTCTAGGTGGTAGTACTGCTGAAAAGGATCTGGGGGTTATAGTGTACCACAAACTGAATATGAGCCATCAATGTGATGCAGCTACAAAAAAAATAAAATAAAAATAAAAAAAATAGAAAGCTAATATAATTCTGGGGTGTATTAACAGGTGTGTTGTATGTAAGACACAGGAGGTAATTGTCCTGCACTATTCAGCGCTGGTGAGGCCCCAGCTGGAGTACTGTGTCCAATTCTGGGCACCACAGTTTAGGAAGGATGTGAACAAATTGGAGTGAGGCCAGAGGAGAGCAATAAAATGATAAAAGGTTTAGAAAACATGACCTATGAGGAAAGATTGAAAAAATTGGGTATGTTTAGTCTTGAGAAAAGATGACCAAGTTGGGACCAGATAACAGTCTTCCAGTATGTTAAGGGTTGTTATAAAGAGGACAGTGATCACTTGTTCTCCATGTCTGCTGAAGGTAGGACAAGAAGTAATGGGCTTAATCTGCAGCAAGGGAGATGTAGGTTAGACATTAGGAAAAACTTTCTAATTATATAGGTAGTTAAGCTTTGGAACAGGCTTCCAAGGGAGGTCGTGGATTAGGTGCCAATGTCCACATTTTCTTAAAACTGCCAACTGTAACATCTAGAGGCTGTAGCTAAAAATACCTTAGATTCAGATATCTTGAACTGATTATAACTATTTGTACAGTTGTGAAATAATTAGCTTAAATGATCTCTGCAGACCAGTTATAAATTAGCATTACCTTGTAAAAGGCCGAGATTTATTTTTGACATTTTAAGAGTTGCCAAGACAACTGCAGAACACAGTAAACTGAGATTTTGTGTAATACTTCTAAATCATCACTACAATCTCAAGTGTTTCACAAAGCAACCATGAATGTAACAATATTACTTTGTAGGTGAATGGGAAGCGAGAGACAGAGGTTGAGTTCCATTCATTCAAAAATGACAAAACCAGAAATTCTGGTTTAGGAATCAGGCCCTTAGGTGGAGTAGCTCACTTTATTTAAAATTCCAAAGCAGACATGTTATCTTACACAATTTGGCAAAAGAGTCCTGTTAAACAAAATACATAAAGAAAGAGTTTCTCAATTAACCCCACAAAGTGGAGTTACCAATCCTCATCTAATTTATCCCTACTATCTTCCTTCTTTAAATGGATTAGAAATCAATAAACTCTCAGGACTAATCAAGGATTCTGAAATAAACAAGAAAAAGAATGAATAAGTATTAAATTTAAACACACTGTGTTTGATCTGTGAACGATCAATAATAAATGTAACAACTCTCTATTGACCAAATATAGTCCACATACTTCCTTCGGTCTGTGAGTACCCTCACTTCCTCATTGGCATTTCCAATAGGGAATCAGTGTACAGCACTGTCCTTACTTTATTTATCTACTTATTCACAATGGCATGCTTTACATTTCATTACAGATCAGATCTGATGTGTTCTTGAGAGAGAGAGATTTTTGATTTTGCAATGATCTCAGGGTTAATTCATAAAGAGCACTTTCACAGCTGCACAGAGGTCCCACAGTGGTATGCCAGTATTTTTCAATTATCTGGCTTCACAGATTCTAGCTCCAGAAATCAAACATCTGTTTTATGTCACTGATCATTGATCTCAGACAGCTTGTCATTTTAGTGCCAGCTGAAAAGTGTAATCAAGCACATCCTCAATTTTCCAGAGCAAAATTGCCCAGATAAGTTTTTTGTCGATGATAAACAATGCTAATAACCTCCTGACCAATGATCTTCTATACTGACCAAGTTCCCCTCCTCCCCCAACATACCCGTCACACAATTTTCCACTGTCTTCAGCAGTCATGATTGATGTCACAATGCTGGTAATGTGATGCCTACTATCTGTTCCCTTGATTCTTTCTCAAACTAGATCATCTCTATGCTTGTCTCACCATGTCTAATTTTTGCATTGGTCTCACTCAGAGCTTTCGTCACAAAGGGCTGGTTGCTGGCTGGGTTTTCCTGCAATTAAGATGTCTGTTGTTGGGGAGTTAGATTCGGTTGTGAGATGATATTCTTAGATTCAAATGCTTCTTAGGTCAAAAGTGGAAAGGAATCTGGTAGTTGCATACTAGTCCCAAGTGCAAGTGTTCATAAATCACAAAACTCCTACTCAAAAGGGTGGGTTGTGTCTGGTATTCTGAGGGTGCACAAAGTGGGAGAGCACAAAATACCTTCCTCCTTCCCATTGGTGTGCCACCAGTGCAAGGGCTAAGCCTTATTAAGTCTGTGCTCTCCTGAGCTCAGGGACTGCACCCTGCTAGTACCCCTTGCAAGGCAAGCTACCATAAAGAAGGCAGGAATTATATAGTACTAAAGAAATGACATTTTGTTTAGGGCCCTGTACATTGCTGAAATGGTCTAATGGGACCTTAGTGGAAATGAGAACTGGGCCCATTGTATCTCCATTAGCACATTTCACTTCAAATCATAGGAACAAAACAGCTTAGAGTAACTCATAAAAACAATGGCCACTGTGAAAAAGCTCAGGAGATGACCACAAAACAAAAAAGAAGCTACCACGAAGAATAGTAACCATATAATGGGCTAGGTTGTGCTTGACCTGTGAGTGAGCCGGCCAGGAGGGCAAAAAGGACCTTATCCTCTTCACAGCTCCTCCACACAGAAACTAGGCACATCTGTAGTCCAGGCAGTCATTCCCAGTATACCATTGACAGCAGGTGGTGCCATGGTGGGACAGAGGGGCCTGCAGTGTTGCCAACTCTCATGATTTTATCAGAAGTCTCCCAATATTTGGCATTTTTCTTAAAGCCTCAGCTCCTGGAATCATGTGACTAGGTGAGGATCTCAGCTTTCATTAAAAAACAAACAAAACACACACACATTTTTATCCCTCCTGGCTATGGAGAGAGAGACCCCCTAATGGCTCAAACCCCAGTAGCCTAATCAAAAGAACATCAAATGTTGTTTTTAAAATCTCATGTTTTAAACTAATCTCGGGATTTTTGAGTAGTTGCAGTTGGCATGATGTGCTTGTGTCTATGTACTAAGAGCTTGGGAGGCATTGTTCCTTTTGGACGCACACTGTAGCTCAGAGCTCACACCCAGGGGGCTGGAGCTGCTCTGCAGTGCTCCCAAAGCAGGACTGTGTCTTAAAGGCACAATCTCCCCCACTATGTTTTTACTAGGACCCATTGAGTACCCCAACTCTGAACTCCAAGCTTTGGGGATTTCTAAATCCAGACCCAAACCCAGCTCAAATTTTGTGGCCCAGATCAACCTCTAGTTTAATAGGGGAAAGTATTACAATGTATCTAAATTAGAAATGAGAGTCTACACAATTCACCGCAATAAAGTAAACACTGTAGTGATACATCAGAATACACAGTACAGGGCTTGGAGCATGCATAATTAAAAAAAAAATCTTATAAAAATCTGCATATTTTTTGTCAGTCCAAGAGATGCTAAATTGCTATACAAAGTGATAAAATGTGCGAGGAGAGAAAGGAAGAAAATTTAGTAATTGATGCCAGCAAAAGCAGTATAAGTGTCTCCAGAGATGAGGGCCTAAAAGAGTCAAAGGGCAGCCTATGTAGCCTCGTTTTAATACACTCAGCACTTTCTGAAAATTCCTTCAATCATAAAAGGTGCTCAAATCTCATACAGCACCATCACCCTCCACTTTTCCACCTGCCCCCTTCTTTATAACGTGTAAAGCTCAAAGGAAAATAAACCAAAACAAATCCATTTCAAACCCACAAAAGTGTCCTGGGCAGGGCCGCCCAGAGGGGTGGGTGCAAATGGGGCAATTTTCCCCAGGCCCTGGGCCCTGCCGGGGCTCCTGGCCCCGCCTCCACCTTCCCCCATCCCCTGGTGCCTCAGCGCGCCGCGTCAGGAGCGGCCCTGGACAGCGCTGCAGCAGCGTGGCTCCGGCAGGGGCTGAGCTCCTCCCACTGAGTCAGAGCCGCGTGGTAAGGGGGCGGGGCTGCCAGCTCTGGTCCTGCCGGAACCACGCCGCTGCAGCGCTGTCCAGGGGCCAGGGCAGCTCCTGAACGCGGCACGCTGAGGCTCCAAGAGAGGGGAGAGGCGGTGGTAACCCAGGAGTGGCCCTGGACAGCGCTGCTGGGTGGTGGTGGTCAGGGGACGGGGAACAGGGGGTTGGATTGTGGGCGTCCCGGGGGTCTGTCAGGACTCGGCGGGGGAGTGGATAGGGGTCGGGGCAGTCAGGGGATGGGGGGTTGGTGGGGGGTGGGGTCCCGGGGTGGTGGTTGGGGTGGTGGTGGTGAGGGGACAAGGAGCAGGATGGGTCAGGGATTCTGAGGGGGGCAGTCGGGGGGCAGGAAGTGGGTGGGGGTTAAATAGGGGGCAGGGCCAGGCTGTTTGGGGAGGCACAGCCTTCCCTACCCTAAAGCTCCTTCAGCAGTTTGAGGCTTGCAGACAGCTATTTAAGACAATGAGCCAAGCTGTTATCTTTTCCCTTAGGGCTACCATCCCTTTCACTTCTCAAATGCCAAATTATAGTCGACATTTAATTTCAGTGCCATAGGGAGCTTCATGTCAGGGGAGGGTAGCTTCATTTAAAATTAGCCACTTTAGAATAACAGTGATAGAGCCAAGAGAGCCATGGGGGAGGGATCACATGAGAAGAGCAATATCCTACACCACCTACCTCCTTTCCAACCCTACCAAGGGAGACCCCCCCCCCTGCATTCCCCAAGGCTCCAGAGGGGTTAATTCAATGGTACTGAAACTTTTGTACTGGTGACCCCTTTCACATAGCGAACCTCTGAGTGCGACCCCCCCATATAAATTAAAAACACTTTTTTATATATTTAACACTATTATAAATGCTGGAGGCAAAGCGGGGTTTGAGGTGGAGGCTGACAGCTCGCGACCCCCAGTAATAACCTCGTGACCCCCTAAGGGGTCCAGACCCCCAGTTTGAGACCCCCTGGGTTAATTTAATTTTAGCACCCTGTGTCCATTCACATGCATGTGTTATTTTGAGCATTTCAGTTTTCACAACAGAGGCTCATCCCAGATTCTGGAACAAGCTCAAATGCTCAGTTCGTGGAGTATGTACATAAGCTATACTAAAGACAAACCCACAGTAACCGTCTCCAGTTTGTGAGGGACCCCATGGAGCCAGTCTCTAGGAAACAGATACATTCATGGAAGTTAAGTCCATTAATGGCTATTAGCCAGGATGGGTAAGGAATGGTGTCCCTAGCCTCTGTTTGTCAGAGGGTGGAGATGGACGGCAGGAGAGAGATCACTTGATCATTACCTGTTAGGTTCACTCCCTCTGGGGCACTTGGCATTGGCCACTGTCGGTAGACAGGATACTGGGCTGGATGGACCTTTGGTCTGACCCAGTATGGCCATTCTTATGTTCTTATGTTCTAACCTAAATGAACCCAAAGTTATGGAGACAGATATGAGTCAAGGAAGCCAGCAGAGTATCAGAAACCTGGAAAAATCTCTGACTGGATGGGCTCAGGCGTTTGGTCACAAGCTGAGGTGGTTCAAAAGTTTTGGATTTTTTTTAAGCAGAATTTTTTTATTGTTTCTTTAAACAATCAAACACAGCAAGCAGCAAATATTTGGCCACACACTTCTGAAACCCCAAACCATGTTCAGGTTTTGGCAGACTAATTTCAGCTTTTCAATTAAAAAAACCACAACAAATTTTGAAGGAAAGCAGACATTGTCCGTGATTTTTTCTGCTTTTTAAAAACCCCTAGTTTTCGATCCAAAAAAAGTTTTGACGGAAAATATTTGTCCAACCTTTTTAATGAGCTTTAGTGCCTTTTAGCACTAGCTGATGCTGAGAACCAGTGATACCTTATAAAGGCGACTTGAAAAGAAGTTTTCTCAAAACTGGGTTTGTGGCGAGATGCGGAAGGTTTTTAAATGTTTATTTCCCAGGGCCGCCCCGGGCGGCCGGGGGGGGGGGGAGGGGGCAAGTGGGGCAATTTGCCCCGAGGCCGCAGGGGCCCCCACGAGAATATAGTATTCTATATTATTGCAACTTTTTTTTATGGAAGGGGCCCCCAAAATTGCTTTGCCCCAGGCCCCCTGAATCCTCTGGGCGGCCCTGGTCCTGGGGTGAAAACAGTCTGTGAGTGTCAGCGAGCTGATGTGTCACGTAGTCCAATGGCTGAGGGAAAACAGAATAGTTTCATTCTTCTAGGGACTGGGTACTTGAAAGAGGATGTTAGGTCTGCTACAGCTGCAGGAACTAATGGATGTTTTCCTGTAGCTCAAAAAGGTAACACTTATTATTGTAACTAAAATCGGCATGAAAGTTTTAAGTGAGATGGATTCCTAAGAAAGAAGCCAAGCGAGGAAAGTCTTTCGTTTGGCTTATCTTCAATTGGGGCGCAATCATGAATATGGCTGGGCCCCCCATTGACTTCAGCAGGAATTAAGGGCACTCAGCACCTTGCCACACTGGGCTTTTGGTTATCATTTATTTTACCAGGAGGCACCATTGGATCTGCTACTTTAACAGTGTTTAAATACTGGCCTCACAAATGTATAAACCACCAAGTAGGCAATCAACAGACAGGAAAGTTACTGCTTGTGGGCAAGGATAGAGAGCACTGCACAGTGCTGATAGAGTCTCATGTTGGGACAGCACAGTGGGAAAAAGCAGCTATATAGGAAGTGTCTTCCCCTCTCTGCATAGATTAGTGTCTTCCATAAAACAGCCTCATACCCAAGGAACTGCCTAGAAGTGAAGGGGCTGTGTCTGGGGACAGACAGAACATTAAGTGGTATATTTCCCTGGGAAAACTGAGTAACTTAGGCAATAAATGTATGGTTAAGGCTCTGTGTTCTGTGATTCCCTTTTGCAGGGACATACAGCATTGGTCTGATTATGATAGCTATTGGCAGCCTGGCAACTACATCAGCCATGTTATGCAGCCTCTTGAACAGTCATGGGGTTGGGATCTGGTTCGCAGGCCACAACCTCTGGTCCTTTTCCTGGTCCTGGTCCTACCCCTGCATGCCCTGAACCATGGCCAGTCCCATGACTCAGGAGGGAATGTTCACCTAAAGTGCAGTTCTAACACTGCCACAGAGTTCTTGGACTATGTTGCTCCCTTCCATATGATTTTATGCAGTGAGGGATTACATGGAAACTCTTTTTTTAGTATCACTGGTGTAAATCAGAAGAAAGCCCCTAGGTTTCAAGGCTCTTATTTCTAGGTCACTGGCTTGAATCTAGGCCAGGTTGTCAGTGGAAAAAAAAGCCATTAACAGCTGATGTCTCTTTGATGTTCTGTATAAGAGGAGTTGGTGGTTTTGATCTAAATTGCGATGGACAAATGTTGACATCACACTGTAACTAATAGCCTTGTCGGCAGTCTCAGCTGAGGGGCCAAAGACCGAACATGCATGGAGGGTGAACTATATCATCATCACCAGTTAGTCCTTCTAGGCAAGGGTTAGGCATATTGGCAGGGAAGTGTAGGGAAATCCATACTGCCTATGCTGGCTTCTGTCATGTGTTCTTCAGCCTATTTGGCACCTAAATCCACTACAAATATGAAAACTTCCAGTAAATTCACAGATTAATTTTTCCGCTATTTAAAAAATATAAAAACAATATATAAGTTATGATCCCTTCAGGAAAAGAAATGTAAATCACTACATCTGCATTGTGTCAGGATATCATTTTAAGCCAATTTCATATATATTTTAATAGTGCAGCACTCAGGGAAATATTTTTTAACAATATGACAGTCACTTCCATGTTAATATTACATAATCTATTTTCCATCCTTTCCTATGTCTCTCTAGTTCAGCTGTTTGAGTCATTTGATAATCTTCCATAAAGTTTGAAGAAAATGATACTTGTAGCCTTTTGGAAGAGGAAGTGTTTACAAAGCATATACATAGACTGTGATGGATCCAGAATAGATTAGTTGCAAGGACAGTAGTCAGAAACTTGGAGAGCTCTAACGGTTAGTATGCTGAATTACCTAAAACCTCAAGGTTTATTGTGATTTCTGGGACTGTTAGATTGCTGTATAGAGGCGCATAAATTCTACTTTATACTCTGAAGTCAAACAAATATGATGGGTTAAGTTCAGACCTTAAGTGGGTGTAACGTCAGTGAAGATTTAGTCACTTACCCTAGATATGACTTTAGCCCAAACTCAAACTGCATTACAACAACCTGGTCTAATACAGCCTGGTCTAATAGGGAAATGCAACCTAGGTGGAGCTACTATAAGGTGAGTGCATAACTGGTTGGAAAACCATTCCCAGAGAGTAGTTATCAGTGGTTCACAGTCATGCTAAAAGGACATAATGAGTGGGGTCCCACAGGGATCGGTTCTGGGTTTGGTCCTGTTCAATATCTTCATCAATTATTTAGATAATGGCATAGAGAGTACACTTATAACGTTTGCAGATGATACCAAGCTGGGAGGGTTTGCAAGTGCTTTTGAGGATAGGATTAAAATTCAAAATGATCTGGACAAACTGGAGAAATGGTCTGAAGTAAATAGGATGAAATTCAATATGGACAAATGCAAAGTACTTCACTTAGGAAGGAACAATCAGCTGCACACATACAAAATGGGAAATGACTGACTAGCAAGGAGTACTGCAGAAAGGGATCTGGGGGTCATAGTGGACCACAAGCGAAATATGAGTCAACAGTGTAACACTGTTGCAAAAAAAGCAAACATCATTCTGGGCTGTATTAGCAGGAGTGTTGTAAGCAAGACACGAGAAGTAATTCTTCTGCTGTACTCCGCGCTGATTAAGCCTCAACTGGAGTATTGTGTCCAGTTCTGGATGCCACATTTCAGGAAAGATGTGGACAAATTGGAGAAAGTCCAAAGAAGAGCAACAAAAATGATTAAAGGTCTAGAAAACATGACCTCTGAGGGAAGATTGAAAAAATTGGGTTTGTTTAATCTGGAAAAGAGAAGACTGAGAGGGGACATGATAACAGTTTTCAAGTACATAAAAGGTTGTTACAAGGAGGAGGGAGAAAATTTGTTCTTAATCTCTGAGGATAGGACAAGAAGCAATGGGCTTAAATTTCAGTAAGGGCGTTTAGATTGGACATTAGGGAAAACTTCCTGACTGCCAGGATGGTTAAGCACTGGAATAAATTGCCTAAGGAGGTTGTGGAATCTCCATCACTGGAGATTTTTAAGAGCAGGTTAGACAAACACCTATCCGGGATGGTCCAGAATCCAGATAATACTTAGTCCTGCCATGAGTGCAGGGGACTGGACCAGATGACCTCTCGAGGTCCCTTCCAGTTCTATGAAACACCCAAATTAATGTTTTCCTATATAGTGAAGACTGAACTAGCAGCTACCCCCAGCAGATCACCCTCTAACCTTAGAAACCATCCCAAAGTATCCCCAATGTTTTTAATGGGATTCTGTTTCTAGTGAAGCTCCTCAAACACCAGCAGAAACCAGTGAAAGTTCATCTAGGGTGACCAAATAGCAAGTGTGAAAAATCGGGACACTTTTCCCCCCTAATAGGGGTATAGTTGCATACAAGACAAAGCCCTTCATATAGAGACATCTGGTCACCCTATCCAGGTCCTATTGTATAAGCAGGTATTTTTCATTTAATGACCTGGATCTCCCTGCTTTCATGGTCATGTTTTAAAAGACTGCACAAAAATGCACAGTATATAACTCAGGCTAATTTTTACCTCAGACAGTTGTTTTCTGGTTGGATTTTGGCTAATTCTTGGCCTGTTCCAAACAGCATGTCTGAATGAATCATCTCCCTTGTCAATATGATATTTGTCTATTGTTCTGAATGTGTGGAGAGAAGCCTTTAAGGATTGATTCAATGTACCTTCTTGGGGAGGCGTTCATGCACACCTGCACTGAGAGATGTAATGATTCAGCATCTTAACAGCAATAATATTGAGATACTCCATAGATGCAGTACATATCTGGTCATTCTTCTCTTCTACCCGATGTTTGGTTTTATTCTATTTTGCTCAGAGATGCTTTAAATGAAATATTTACTCCTCATTCTGTACCTACTATAGGCACAGCGTACAGGGTACAATTTGTAAATATGATTAAAATGTGTGTTCATGAGTATTTTAATAAGGGTCTGCCGCACAGCAATGTTGGTAAGAACCTGAAGTTTTATTTCCTGGCCTTAGTCAAATGGACCTGGGTTACGGTTCCGAAGACAAATGTCCGTGCCACAAGAGGGGTTCTGTATGCACTGGCTCCAGTGGTTACTCTTACATACTTATAAAGGGACTATCAAATGCATATATAATTCATAATCAAAACTGACAACTAGTATAATCAATTAATATTGTAATCACACGGTCACTTCCTGTTCTCAAAACAGTACTTTCTGCAGTGGCCTATTCAGCTGCTAAGGCAAATTTGGCCTTTGAGGCCTATGTGTGCTGCTTCTGTTCTTGTTCCATCATCGATGAACAGAGTCTTGCGTTAATTCTGTCAACACAGAACACTGTCAGTAGCATTCTGGTTTTCTTAAGAATCCTACAGGCAGTGTTGGTTTTGGCTTTATTTAGAGCGGGTTTTCTTCCTCCTCTAGGACTAACTATAAGAGGTGATTAGGTCATATAACTTTGGTGCACATAGTGTAGCTGTTACCTTGGGAGTTTGCCAATTAGCATCAGTTTGAAGTCTAACATTCTCTCTACAACTGGCCAAAACTCAGAATTTCCAGTTTGCAGGACATTTTGACATAACCAGTACAAAATGAAATTTGGGTGAGACAGATCCCATTGCATGAGAAATTTTGAAAAATTTGGTAATTTGTTTTAGAAACACCCACACATGGTGTTTGTGACATTAGAAGTGCTCCCCTGCACAGCTTTGAAAGTGACAAAGATCATGTCAATTTCACTAAGAGGCTACCAGGGCTTGTGGTTCAGGGACAGCCCTACCCTGCAGACAGGGCCGGCTCCAGGCACCAGCTGAACAAGCAGGTGCTTGGGGCGGCCACTCGGGAGAGGGGCGGCACGTCCAGCTATTCGGCGGCAATTCCGCGGAGGGTCCCTCACTCCCGCTCGGAGCGAAGGACCTCCCGCCGAATTGCCGCCGGAGATCGCAATCGCGGCTTTTTTTTTTTTTTTTTTTCTGCCTGGGGCAGCAAAAACCCTGGAGCCGGCGCTGCCTGCAGACTAGGCAGAACTGGAGATAAAGGTCTTCAAGACTGCCAGGCCAGCTGGCTCTCCAGGTTCACAAGTGCAAGTACAGTGGTACGGTCTGGTACGCTGTATGAGTGAGATATTTATAGCTGGTACAGCGTACTGGAAAGACACAGGAGGAGCAGAACGTGGGGCCGCCCGGCAGCTCCTCCAGTGCAGCTGTACTGCCACCAGCCCTTCCACGCAGGGTCTCCTCCATCTGTACAGCAGCCCTGCTGGGACTGTTCTGGGCTGGGGACCCAGGGCATCCAGAGTACTAGCCCAGATGCCTCCTCGGGCTTCCCAATTCCTGCAGCCTGGGCAGTGGTGCAAGTGGAATCCATTTCTTACCCGTATGGGGGGATGCATATGACCTCCTCACATGACCCTCCATATGACTCCTCCCCACCCCACACCCAGCCTCAAGGCTTCCGGCAACCAGTCAGAAAACCAGGCAGTTTTCGACAGAACCTATTTGATTCAACTAGAGTTCAGTGAACCAGAGATGTTTTCGCAAAACAGTTTGTATTTGACAAATTAGCATTTTTCAATGGAACTCTATTTTTTCAAAAAATTCCCAGTCAACTCTAATTCTCTCACCTGTAATGGCGGCATCATTGTGTCATTCTTTATTACAGTAATTCTTCTGCTGCAGATTCTTGGCATATTGCTCTTTAGAAACTGATTCAGGGTTACTTGTCTTCAGCTCAAAAAGCTTGACTGATGTTGGCACTAGGATTTTTTTGTCCTTTGGTCCACAAGTCATAATAAAGCACCGAGAGCTGTGTGTCCATATTTTAAACAATGACAGGTATTGATCTCAGGGCTTTTGTTGTTGTTGGCACTTTCTTTGCTACTTGCACTGACATTTCCGCTAACCTAGTTGTGTGTGCATAGTAAGGGCTCGACACGGTATGCTTGAACTGATTATCAAAGAGAATTACCAAACTGTGAGTGCTTATCTGTTATTAACTCATCTGGAATCTCATGATTATCAGACAGCAATTTACAATGTATTATGATATTGCTACTCAATTTTAAAAAAGCACAACTAAGCAGTAGTCTACTAGAAAGAGGTAATCTTTACAGTTTAATTCAAATAGATCTGACAGCCTAGGCCCAAGGGTGATCAAGATCCTCATATGGTTTCAGTGGTTCATTTATATTTTTCTTCCTGGATTGACTGTCTGTTTCACACTTGGATATCTTAGGCCAGATTTCTTGGTCTGTTATGGCTCTTTTGTGCTGCTCTGGAGATAGAGGGGGTCCCCACACAGCCGGTTTATCCATCCAGCTGAGGATTGCCCCTGTTTTGTGTGTTGTACATAGTGGTCTGCTTTTGTGTATTGCACTTTCGAAGTATTGTGGCCCTTAATAAAACACCTACTAAAATCATTCAATAACCTTTCATAAAGAGGTTAAGAACAGCAGAATCTGATTCAGGATTATCATATTTTACAAACAAATCCAGGTTTCTTCTTTTCTGTAGATATGTACCTCATGACCCTGACTCAATCTTTTTCCCTCAATGAAATGCTGTATTTTCCCTCCAATAGCAGTTATATATTCTCATAGCCTATTATATGCTTCTTAAAGAAATTGTTCACTGGTGCATATGTAGAACTTAAAATCTAAGGACCAAATTCTGCCCTGAGTTATTACGTATGTAACCTAATTGTTTTCATTCATTCTGTGAGAGAAATTGGCCAGCATTTTGAAATAAAATTTTCCTATTACTCTGAAGAGAGAACAAAGGAGTGTTTAGTAGACAGAAAAGCTGCCCAACGAGATCTGCTTTCAAGTTTGTAGAGACAATCTTCCTACTAATTTCCCCCTTTTTCTGACAGATCTTCTAATCACTTTACCCTGTCCATGGATTCTTATACATTTTCTACCATTTGTGAAGTTACTCTTAGCTGCTTGTTGACAGTGTAGCTCAGCTCAGAAAAGGTTATATTCAACTGCATGAAAATCATGAATTGCTTCTCTAATGCCTGGTAATGGCAGACCTCCTTAGGGAATTATTTTGGTCTTATTCTTCTGGTCATTCTTAATTTTACTTTGCCTCATTGTTATGTAAACCCGTATTCAATACAGTAGCTCTTCTCACAAACAGAATATGACAGTAAATCTTTTACAAATTTCTCCTGGAATGCCTGTATTTTCAGTGATATGATATGTTTTGCCAATAATAAAAATGTCAATTTATGGGCTAAATTATAGTCTCCGTTGCAGTGGTGTAAGTCTGTAGTGACAACTGACTTCAAAGGAGTGACTCTGAATTGACATTGGTGTAAATGAGATCAGAATCTGGCTCACAGTTTGCATGTATACTGCTTAACAACAGGGACTGGAAACCCTGAATTTTTGCCCAGAGAATGGCTGGTCACATACACTTAATTGGTATATTTGTAATTCATATGGGGCCCAGTATGCTCCCCTTGCCCTCAATAGCAAAATTCCCATTGACTACATTGGTGAAGGATCAGGCCCACGTGAAGCTTACTCAAATGACTTTCTAGAGAAAAGTGTCATATCATATGATGTGCCCATTACAAGATTTTATCTATAGATTGTAGGAAAACATAACATTTAGGCCCAGATCCGAAGCCAACTGAAATCAATGGAAAGAAACTGCTGGACTTCAAGAGTCTTTGGATCAAGCCCTAAGGGAAGCCGGTACTCAGTTGCACAATAACTTCAATGGGAGCTGTGTACCTGTATCAGAACTAAATTGAAAAGTAAATATATAATATTTCAGCATCCACAGGTGCTAATAAAGAAGCATTACAACCCACATGGCAGGATTTGAAATGAGTGCCATCTTCCTTTTTAGGAATTACCAAGAAGCTCACCACTCTGTTTTGCTTGAAACTAAATATAAGTGAATGAGACAAACACGTCCTCTTTTCTTTGATATTTCTACCTGCAAAAACCTGCCTGATGCTTTCATGCATAGAAAGACTTTTTTAAAAAAACTACAAAAACTACAACACTTTTTAAAAAAGAGAGCCCGACTTTTAAGGATTTCCTGCACAGACATGTCACAGCTCTTTGCATCTGGACCATCCAGTTGCAGTGCAATATTTAACATGAAGTGTCACACTCCTACTGTGGGAAATGATGGATCACAATATTATATGTTAGCCCAGAAATGGGTGAAAGTGTGGTTTACTAAATCCATGGTTTCTGTAAACAAAACAGAAGGCCTTTAAAACTAACACTAGAAAAAGAGAACATGAACCAAACTCTGAAGTTGATGATGTTGCACATATTTAGAAAACTATCAAGAAGAACAAACAAACAAACCTCTTAAGGGGGACCAAACCCTATAGTCCTTATTCAGCAAAATTCCCATTAATTCAATTGCCAGAATAAGGATTGTGTGATTTGGCTCAATGGTAAACTAATATATAGAACACAATAGCAAATAGTTAAATACAATCCAAAGTAGACTGTGGTACTGAGAGTTGAAGTTGCTTCTGACGAGTTCCATTTGAATTCAACAGGCTTGATTCCCTTTTCACTTCAATTGGTTTTGCACCAATTCCGTTGACTGCTCTGGAGTTACACCAGCTTTACATTGGTGTTTGGAGAGCAGAATTGGTCTCAATGAATTTTCTGGTGATGGGTCTCAGTTTTTATCCTTAGCAAGAACAGAGTTGTGTCCTGCTCTAAATTGTTTCTTTAGGCCAATTTATTCTTCTTTTGATTTGCACATCTTTTGGGTGTTGAGAGTTAGCCACTTTGGAAATAAGAGAAGATAAGTAAACAGGGAAAGTATGTGATTTGCACCTTTTGTATGTTCTAGTTTATTAGAGTGATCTCCAATTCAAGGGGTAATTCATCTCTGAATGGAGACCTGTGTCTTAACAAAATCCTTTGTAAAAGATCGTATTTAGTTTTATTGTCCGATCTAACCACTCTAGCATACAAGTTTCTTTATTTGGAAAGAACAAAAAATCATTTTGTGTAAGGTTTTTGGGACACTATGAAAAAATGTATATATAAACAAGTAATTCACATTATAAGAAAAGAAAAAGAAAGAACGTACTTTTGTTCCCAATAATTTTTGCTTAATTACATATGTACAGGTTATAAGCATCTGACATGACAAACCAACCGTCAGACTACTTTTATCCTTTGCTTAGGATATTATTAATGGCTACAACAGCAGGCTGCCAAATAATCCAACAGAAAACAGAACTGTGTCTGATAAAGCACCCAAAACAATTGTCCATCAGAATGTTAAATAGTAAAATCCACCCCAAAGTATCTAGCATAAATGAGTTTTCCATTTCATTTCCTGATTCAACATCTTTAAAATGAATGAATTTGTCTTCTTGATGAGTTTTCCAGCCTTGTTTAAGAAGAGGAAATGGAAAAAAAGACAGTGGTTTGTGCATTGAGCAAGCAAGCAAAAGCTATGTAAATGTCTGTCATGTTGCCCTTTTATTCTAGACGGAAGTAAACTCTGACTCTCTGGTAGGTAGCTCCTTTGGGAAGAGAAATCTTATAAATATTCAGAAAGTGAAAATAACTGGTAACAATATACACTTCTGTGAATCGGTTATGGAGAAACCTCTGAACCTCCTCTTCTAAAGATGAGCAAGAAATGATCACCTCTCAGCCTGTGTTCAAAATCCATTATTTTAAATTCCAACACTGAGCCAGTATTTAGCAAAACAGATGTATATTTGCTCATCTAAACGCAGACAGTGTAAAACAAATGAAAAGTCGAGTGTAATCTTAATAGTTCCTTTTAATGTAAGTTTTTTTAAAAAACCTTCATTGTTAAGTACAGTTCTTCTGTGGCTGTTTTAATATTTGTTTCAGATCATAATGCATTTTGTGATACTGCATCATGGGATATGAAGAGTCTTTCCTTCATAGAAGATTAAGTAGTACTTTCAATCAGTAGTAGTTTCACAATCAGAGTTACTGTATAGTTTTTCCTATAGTGGACTACCAAGGAGAAGGAGAAGATGCATTGTATGGTTATTTTTCAGCAGAGAGAGATCAGAAAACATCTTGCACATGGTCTTAGTCTATTTCACATTATCCTATAGTATTCGACTGCCAGTTGTTGCTGTCTTGGAGTCTGAATGAATGCAATGATCTAAGCAGATGGTGGTGAAGAGGCAGGATATGATACTACCATGATTTTTAAGTTAAAGAATGTCTGAAGAGGTTCTATAGTCCATCATAAGATATTGGAGAAAATCCTAACCATCATTAATAGATCTGAGCAAAATATGGAATTTCCATCCATGGAAAATTCTAACACGTCAATATTTGTTTTTGTCCCAAATCAGGGCAGAAGATGAATTTCAAACATTTTGCGGAATGAAAACTGAGAAATTTTGATTTGGAAGTGTCAACACATTTTAACATTCCTGACTTTGAAATGTTTCATTTTGGTTTGTTCAAATCATGCAAAATGCCTTTTTGTTTTAGTCAGTTCAACAGTAAACTGTAATAGGACTGTCTGCCACTCTAAGTGTCAGGGAGAGCCAGAGAACAGCCTGCCCTGTTCTGGAGAGAAGCCCAGTAGACAGGTGCTGGGGATCAGCCAACCCAGCTGGACAGCATCTAGTAACTGGGTCTGATTTAAGGTTGCCAATTTTGGTTGGACATATTCCTGGAGGTTTCATCACGACACAATCTTTAATAAAAGCTTAATCTTTAATTCCTGGAGGATTGGCAACCCTAGTCTGATTATTCCCAGCTGGGGGATATAAATGAGGTCCTAAGCCCCATGAGGGAGCCTGGGACCAGGAGAGGGCTGAGATTACCCTCTCTTGTGGCTTCAGCAGAAGGCTGCAAGAGGGGAGGCAGGCCCTATGGACCTTCCTAAGGCTGGGGAAGGCCCAGACCTTTAGCTACCTGAGGACGAAGGTTCCCAAAATCTCACTTGAGAACAATACTATTGCTTTTTGTTATTATTCCACATTTCCTTTTGTTTGTGTGTTGAAGAATAAACTCAGCCCTGAGCAGAGGCTACAGACTGAATTGAGTGTGGCCAATTGTTTGTCCCAGGTTGGTGACCAAGTCCACCACCTTACAGTTGCCTCATGGGAATTGTAGTTTAAGATTACGATGTCCCCATTCTTTCCTATGGGCCAGCCTTCCTGGTGGACTACATCTTCCATGATGAGCCCAGAGCCGTGAGACTCCCATGATGTAGCATGCAGCTCAGTCAGTGGGAAATCTGCATTTTGTTATGGGAGATGTAGTCCCCCAAACTACAACTCCCGTAAGGCAATGTGCTGATAGGAACATGCAGTTTAAATTTTCTGCTGAACTAAGTGTCTAGGGTCCGTTAAAAAAGTCAAAAACTATCCTGATTTGCTTTGAACCGACATGAAATGAAACATTCCCTTTTGATTTTCACAATGGGAAAAAGTTTTCAGCAAAATCAAAAATTTCCTACAGGAAACTTCAGATTCGTGAAAAACAGTTTCCATTGGAAAAATCATTCTGATAGAAAACCAGAGCTAAGGTTCTGGCTCTTTTGTCAAATTTCATGAAGCATTACCAAAGAGTCTAATAGGCTCAGATAAAGAGGATCCTTTTTAAAAAACAACCTCGAGGCAAGACCAGGAGGAAGCAAAACAAGTTTGAGAAGAAGCAGAATGAGGGTTGTATAAGGATATACTAAACTGACTGATAGCAACAAGAACTCTAGATAATATCTTATTGCAATACATGTTTTTGTTTGCACTTTCAAACACTGCTTAGCAAAGGGCCAGTCCCAATGGAAGAGTTGCCATAGATTTAATTGGGATTAAGGTTTTGCCCTAAAACTGAGTTTCAGCTGCTTTTTCTCAAAGCATTTTTGTCTTCAGTGGAAACTGCTTCAGATCCAGATACTCAGATGCTGTCTTGATTTTCACAACTGTGAATCTCTCTCCCACTTATTTTGTGAGTTTCCCACATTAACTCTGTACATTATGCTTTCAGTCTCATGTGCATGCTGGCACAGACACTATCACAAATGTGAGACAATTTCAGGAGAACTGTCTGTAAGATTCAGAGAGTATAAAGTTATTTCCCCAGCTATAGCACCCCAAACAGTACCATCACTTTCAAGTTGACAGCTGGACTCTAATGTGTCTGATTCTCATTTACACTAAGGCCACTTTGCACTGCTCTAGCAGTAAATATAGTTTACTCCACTTTAAAGCCCCTTCACATCGGCAGAGCAGTAGTGTGGCCTTACTGTCAGTGAGAATCAGTCCCAGATGTCTGGCAGGAAGTGCTAGATGAAAAAAATATATACACCGTTACAAATATAGTAACTTTTCATTCACTTTCAAACCTTAAATTTTCCTTAGACATATAAAGACACATATAATTAAGGATGTTAAGCTGGCTACAGGAATACAAAATATGTCCCTGCTCTAAGTGGTAGGACAGGCCATTAATCAAAGAAGAAAACATTTATAGAAGACAGGAGGAGGAGTAGCAATGCCCTGTCTATTCTTCTTTTTCCCAGCTGAATAAACTAGGTCTTAGCTTGAACCAAGCTATGGTCATGAGAGGGGATTTTATAGAGGAGACATATTCCTCAAAGTGCTTTCTCTTTTCCTACCAGCATCACCTCAGTCTTTCCTGGCATCAGCTTTAGGCTTTGTCTACTCTACCACTTTTGTCAATAAAACTTTTATTGGTCAGGAGTGTGACAAAACAAACAAACAAAACAAACCACACCCCGACCAACATAAGTTTATTCGGCAAAAGTGCTGGTGTGGACAGCGCTATGTTGGCAGGAGAACCTCTCCTGCCAGCATAGCTAATGCTGCTCATTGGGGGTGGTTTAATTATGTCAGCAGGAGAGCTCTCTCCTGCCAGCAAAGAGCAGCTACACGGGAGACGTTACAGTGGCACAGCTGTAGCCCTACAGCCGTGCCGCTGTAAGGTCCATAGAATAGACCTGGCCTTAACCACTTGCTCGTCAATGGAGATGTGCCAATTTGATCCAGGCATCACAAAAAAAGACAGGGATGTGGGTGTCATCCCTCTACAGCTGCCACTTCAGCCCATGCTGTCTCAGCAGCTCTCCCAATTGCTTTACATAGATCATTAGCAGTGACAAGAAATGGAGAAAATATTGTTAAAGAAAAGCCTTGACTGACTGAAAAAAGCCATTAAATACAGAAGTCATCTTGTACCCATCCAGATGATCACCAGTAACGGGGACTCGGTGATACAGTCCTTGGCATGCATTTCTACTGGCGGCAGCTGTTTCAAATAGCTAATAATGCTGCATCCCACAGTGCAGCACCAGCTGGCCTATATAAGGCAGTGTCCAGTTCGCCAACACAAGCCCAGAGACGAGTCAGGTTTTTAATACACTGACAACCGAGATGTGAATTGGAGAATAAAAAGCCAATTGTGTGAGTTTAGTAAATCATTCTGTTTTATTTTCCACTTCTCAAGGATTTAACAGCATTCCCAAAGACCTTCAATATACGACTACCTTTAACTGAATATCTATAATACGGCACCCAACATTCCCAGCTATAAAGGACCCAAATAAGTGTGAGCGTCCCTTCTTAAGATCTATAGCATCTTTGAGCCAATGTTAGCACTTAGTGCAAAGTGTCAGTGACACACATGAAGCTCTTGTTTCCTGCCTGAACTTGGCAGTTCAGGCATTCTAGAGGACAAAAGGTTTGAAGACATTGCAAGCAAACATACAGAAGATCCAGTTCAGACTGAGGAGAAATACAGAGTGCTCCTCCCTGCGTAGTGCATTAAATAAGAGACACTAAACACTGTTAAGCAACAGAAGGTTATGCATATATTATGCTGTAAATAAGGAATGGGGTGACCATTTTCAAGCTTGGTTGTCTATCATTGGGCACCACAATCCATATTTAGGCACCTAAATAAGTGGCCTGATTTTGAGAGGTGCTGAGCATCGATGGCTCTCAAGAAAGTCAGTAGAAACTGTAAGAGCTGAACACCTCTGAAAGATCAGGCCACTTAGATGCCTGAATATGGATTGAGCCAAGTTTGGGCATTTTGCCCAGGATCTTTTTAATTACAGAACAATTCACAGTGTGTAACTGTGCCAGGTTTTGCAGTTTTTGAAGGAAACGACTTTGAATGGAAGTGAAACTGAATTTGTCAGTCTGCTGTGATGCCCGCTTAAAATAAACCCCCAAAACTAATGCCAAGCTGTTTTAAGAGATGTATCAAATGATCTTCTAATTCATCATGTGATGCCCAGTTTAGTTGTATTGGACAGAACTGCACTTACAGGTAGTGCTTCACTCTTTATATAAAGAGGGAGAGTCTGGCAGTACATTTTTCTAATAGTGTTGTTAAAGAGAACTTACAAAGATGACAAAAGAATTTGCTAATAAGATGCAAAAACAATCAACGTGAGAGGAAAGCAAGATGGAAGAGAATGTCAGAGCATATTTAGTACAGTCAGGCCTCCAGACTTTACCATAATACAAATAATAATACAGTCCTAGGACTATAGAGTTCCATTCTGCAGGAAGGATGTGTCCTTTTTACAAGAAGTCAGGGTTATTCAATGGAACTTGCCTTGCAAGACGGGCTGGAATTTTAAGGTTCCTTATCTTAGCTATTTTGTACATCCATCTTAAATAAGACTTGAATCCAGGTCTCCTGGGTTAAAGGGGCAACACATTAAATAAAGGGAGATTTCTACAGTCAGAGGTTTTGTACTGTCTCAAATGATCATTTTCTTTCTTGGTTTCCAAAAGTAGTCCAGGTTCTCAATCCCTTTCCTTTGAAATTTAAACTCATAATACGCCCCATGCACCCAGAAGGGTAATTCTATGGGTAGGGGAGGGGGGAAAGAGGACTGTTTTCCTTCTATTGGGAAAGAGGTCTCCTTCAGCTCCTAAAGCCTTGCACACACAAATAGTATATTTCACATCCAGAATTTTCCCTCAGCCTCCCTACTCGTTAATTCACAGACTGACTGGATTGGTTTTTCATGCTACCTGCTCCCCACTCCTTTTAAAATCCTATTTGTCAATCAGATTTTTCCCTCTATGGATTTCACTCCTTTTCAAACAGTGTCTAAGTGGAACACAAACCTTCAAATCACATTTTGGGGTGTGTGATATTTGTGAAATCTTGATTGTCAGAAATATGTGTTTTCCCATGCCCAGCATGTATGGCACTTTACTATGTACTTCTGACCTCCAATCACACCAAAGACTGAATGTTAATTGCTGTCATTACTAGTAAAAGCACTAGATTATGATTAGCTAAGGTCTCACTTTTTGTTGTGACAATAGATTTTAAGATAAAGTATTTGGGAGCCAAATCCTGAAGTCTTTACTCTATCATACCTCCAATTAAAATCAATGGCAGTTTTGACTCAGTAAAGAAGGAGTGATTTATTTTTAACCAGCTGGGTTTTTCTAGATTCTCCCCTGCCCCAAATCTACAAGAGATCAGAAGATAGGACTAAAGCTGCATTAAACTACTTGTGCTGCAGAACCCCTCCTTGCAGGGAAGGAGGGCTCAGGGGGCAGTTGAGAGGGTCCCTGCACTGCTCCTAGTGGGGCCAGTTACTAGAAGGGAGGCCAGGGACATCTGCTTGGATGCCCCCTTCCTACTGCAGAGATTCTGAGACTTACAGATCTTGGGAGCTCTCCGGGGAAAGGGAGTGGGGCCGTTGGCATCTGTCAGAGGGTTATTCCTGTGTAGAGGATAATAGGTTAAAAACCAATTTGTGGCTTTGGCACTTAGTCACTGGGCTCTTCAGGGGTAGTGAAGAACCACACTGCCCACGGGGAGGGGTTAGGCCTTAGGAATCAGCAGGAAACTAAGCTTGGAGTGGTTAAACATAAGAATAGAGGGGAACTGGGTAGGTTGCATGATCCTTTATCTGCCATCTACTCTCCCGGGGCACCCCTCCACAGACCGGTACAAGGATAAGCAGAGGGGCCATGGTCCTGCCTCCTTTTGGAGCTGTGTGCATCTCTGGGGCTGCAGGGAGAGAGGGCAGGTCCTGTGCTTCCACAAGTACAAGGACTGCAGTTGTGAGTGACCCTTGCAAGGGGCACATGAGGCATCGGGAAACTCCTTTTCCCTCTCCTCCCATGCCCCACATTAATCTGACAGGCTGAATTCTGGGGGTGTTGTGTGTACGGCTACTTTGTGGTTGCTTTCTGCAGAAAGGAGAGGATGCATCTCTCATACTGAAGTCACTTCCTTCTCTTGTCCCTAACTCCATTCTTCATTCCCTCTCTCCTCTTCCTAATCCCAATATTCACGCCAGACAGGTAGCTCCAGACAAAGATTTTTCTTTTCACTTCCCTTTAGTCTGTTTCCTTGGAAGACCTGTTTAAAATCCTTCTCCTGTCTCCCTCTATTCCTCCTTGCTGCCATCCCCTCCTCCTCCAACTTTTTTAACAAGGACTAGCCTTTAAATAATGTAAAGAAGTATTTTCGAAGGAAAGAGGAGGGATGTAAAGGAGGGCATTAAGGTGTGGGGTAGCTGCTAGTTTACTACAAAGAGATGGACTCAAAGGCTTACCAGCTGCTCCTCTTTCCTCCCTATAATTCTACCTTTCCCCTTTTCAAAAACTGCTGGGAAAGCAGTCTGAAAATGCTGCTGCTTCCACCTGCCCTGGAATAGCACCACCCACTACAACTGCAGTCTCACTCTGTGTTGTTTGAATTGGAGTCTCTTTGGGTATCTTTTCCTGTCAGTGATCAACAGGAGGCCTTGTTTATGGCCATCTCCGGTTCACAGAGTGAGGAAAAACACAGAGCAATCATAGTTGCTGTACATGGCAATTACTGCAGAGCCAAAGTTACATTCTAAGACGGCCACATAGCTCCGTCATATTGTCCTACATCTGGGGCAGCTAATTCCACTCTAACCCTGCAGAATCCACCAATTTGAGGGAATAATTTAATGGTATATGGTAACGTTTCCCTTTTTGCAATGTGTAAACAAGAGGCATGATTTAGTTAAGAAAGATAGAGACTGACTTTCTGTAAATAAACAATCCTTCTAAAACTTGGTGCATCACTCAAAATAAAGCCTCCTTTCTTCAAAAATGAAGGAAATAATCTTCTACCCTACACTTTTCAGTATCTCTTTCCAAAAATCACACCACTCTCTTCCTACATTACCAAAATGATACTCCCAGAATGACCAAGTCTTGTAGCTGTAATGCCAAAACAGTGGGGGTTATTTCCTTTAATATAATGTCTTGCTGAGAACCTTCTTAAAAAGGTTCAGAGTCAATTCAGCCTTGTTTCAGTATCCACAGTTAAAAGAATCACCGCCTCAGTTTAAATGGTAGTAAAACACCTACTTTGCTGTCACTGCACATCCAAATGCCTTTTCAGCAGCATGAGAAACATTTTTAATGATCAAGTGAGTGCAAATACTGACAAGGGTGAATAACTGGCACTGGAATGGTGATGAAAGTAAACACCAGTTAACTAGTATTCCTGTAAGTGAATATTCTAATAAACTTTAGATCAGGGGTAGGCAACCTATGGCAGGCGTGCCGAAGGTGGCACACAAGCTGATTTTTAGTGGCACTCACACTGCCCGGCTCCTGGCCACCGGTCTGCGGGGCTCTGCATTTTAATTTAATTTTAAATGAAGCTTCTTAAACATTTTAAAAACCTTATTTACTTTACATACAAAATAGTTTAGTTATATATTATAGACTTATAGAAAGAGACCTTCTAAAAACATTAAAATGTATTACTGGCACACGAAACCTTAAATTAGAGTGAATAAATGAAGACTCGCCATACCACTTCTGAAAGGTTGCCGACCCCTGCTTTAGATACTGGTGCTATGGCTTCATTTGCTACAAATTCAAAGGCCAAATCTGACAGTCCAGCCCATGAATGATGTCTATTCACAGCTGAAACGGGGAATTGTACCAATGGAATTTAGACATAAATCCCATGAGGTTATAGTACTGGAATAACTACCCCAACTCAGTAGATTTGATTTAAGATAGATGAGCATATTTGACATGAATGTTCTACAGTGTGTGATACTGGCATCCTCCTGCTCAGTAGAGTCAATCAGCAGAGGATTTGCCTGTCTGAAATATGTAGTTTCAGTTAGAAAGTCTGGAGGGATGTGCCATTCAATAGCAATATACCAACTACAGTGGGACAATATGGACACTATTGCCCGCACTCTAACCGGCATGTTAGCAGGAGAGGAATCATATACTACAAAACTTTTAGAGAAATGCACTCTCTGTTGAGACAAGACAGCCAGCCTCTGGTAAAATAGTTACAATATTATGGGCAAGATCCAGATATTTTTTAAAGTAATCATTATGATCCTTAAAAGCACAGTTGCCAAATCCTAACATTTGATTTATTGTAATTTTTAGCATCTCTTTTCAATTTCTTTCTACAATTTGTTTTACAAAGCAAATGCTTCAGGAAAAAAAATAATTGAAGAAAGAAAACCAACATCAGTAGCCACAACCAATTCTACTGTAACATAACTGGTATATCTGTGCAAGGGAGAAAAATATCATTTTAATATGTTAGGGCTTAACAGTGAGAAAATGATTTGCAAGTTTTCCTTTCTTGACCTTTTAACAGACAACCATCTAAAGCAGCAGGGCCCACACCTCTGGAACCTGCTACCTCTGCAGCCCTCCAGAGCATGAGTTCTGGGAGCTTTAAGCAGAGTGAAGCTTTTATGGGACAAATTCTCCGCTGGTGTCAGTTTGTGAGACTCCCTTGAAGTCAATACCACTGCACCCATTTACCCCAGCAGAGAATGTGGCCCTAGATCAGGGGTCAGCAACCTTTCAGAAGTGGGGTGCCGAGTCTTCATTTATTCACTCTAATTTAAGGTTTTGCGTGCCAGGAATACATCTTAACGTTTTTAGAAGGTCTCTTTCTATAAGTCTATAATATATAATTAAACTATTGTTGTATGTAAAGTAAATAAGGTTTTTAAAATGTTTAAAAAGCTTCATTTAAAATTAAATTAAAATGCAGAGCCCCCAGACCGGTGGGCAGAACCCAGGCAGTGTGAGTGCCACTGAAAATCAGCTCGCGTGCCGCCTTCGGCACATGTGCCATAATTTGCCTACCCCTGCCCTAGATGCTCAGCTAGGCTTTTATAGAGACCCGTAGCAGGGATTCACCCACTCTGGTTTCAGACCTGTCCACTCAGCATGCTGTGTCAATTTCCCCTTTCAGAAGACATCCACCAGCTTCCAGCACTGTTAGCTCACTGTAATGACCTAGTCTGGCTAAGTCATAGGAATCCATCCTTTCCAAAGTTAGCTAGAGTGCAACAGTCTTTAGCCTTTTGTTTTCTCCAACTTCTTGCCTTCCTGGGCTCCAACCAGAGCCTTCTCTCCTTGCTGACAAGGAGTGTCTGTACCATCTCCACAAGGTGGCAGCCTAAGGAGCTCATGTCCACTCTCCCACGGCCCTGGGAACATAACAGTTGGACGATCTGCCTTGCAATGTGAACTGCTCTGACTTTGCATCCCATGACTCTTCATATGTGGGTGACATGGGCCCAGGCCACCTCACTGGCCTTTCCTCACTATTCTCCTGCTCTTTAATGGAGCACTCACTTGTTCGCTCCACCTGGAGTCTCTCTACATGGATGAGCTGACACAGCCCTAAGACTCTGACCACCACTGCCCTTTACATCTCCAAACAGGCCTCAAATTTCTCTATATATAACGGATAGTCCTAGACAACCTTAACAACAGCCATCACTACCAGGTCTCTCCATGAGGTTTGCTGCTATTATTTAAAAAAAAATAATCTGTGCACGGATAGTGACTTCAGTGGTTGTATCATTGCACAAATGAAATTAAAAGGAAGACAGACATTTTTCTGATACAGCACTCTAAAATAGAGAAGGGCAACGATCAGTAGGGGAATACGGTTAGAAGCTTAATAAAAAGTTAGAGGCGTATTGTATTAACAGAAAAACTGGTTCCATTTCATATGAAAGCTGAAATCTCTCTGCTGTATGTTCATACCGAAATTGTATATATGCCCCTGTCCAAAGATTTACTCTTTTGTTTCAAAGTCACAGATTTTAAACATATAAAGGCAAGTACAGGAAAGTAAGACCTTAGATCTGTGGTTAAAATGTCTGATTTCAAGAGCTGATTTATGGAAACTATATAATTTAGGAACAACGCTGTGGATAGCATATGTTCTGAATTTTACCATCCGTGTTCTTTTTACAGTCTTTTAAGATTCCTCACTCAAATTCATAGTCATCACTAGCATGCAACAATGTGCCATGGCTATCCAGGGGAAACCACCAACAAGAGTAAATGTATTATTAATTAATTTAAATACACCTATTTTTATAATAAAGATTAATGGAAAACAAATATAGAAGATGCAATATATGCATAATATTGTTTCTAAAATAGATTTTCCAAAGTTTCCACCTGTAACAGGGTTCACTCACCACTGCGGCACCTCCTGTTGGCTGTCCTAGGAATTAGCTCTGCTAGCCAGTGCCCTCCGCTGGTGGTGTTTCGCCGCCATCACTTCTGCTCCTGGACCCGTGTTGCTCCAAGAACTGCAGCATCCTCTTCAGCCCTTCAGCTGTGCTGCACTCTGTGCTCCCCTCTTCCAGGGGACAGTATCACAGTCCCTCAGTCCAGGCACTTCCTCAGTGGCGAGTGGGGGTGGGGGAGTCCTAGGCCTGCCCACTACTCTAGATCCTGGCCAAGGGACCTTGTAGATGGCTGCCACTTGCTGTGTCCCCTCTGACTCCTCAGTTCATATCCCTGGGCCACTTCCCTGTGGCCCCCAGCACCTTTTTTGCCCTTACCTCAGGGCTTCAGCCTGCCAGTCTTAGCAGCTAGCCAGGAGCTCTCTCTAGCTTCCCTGGTCCCTGCTGGCAGCACTGCTCTGACCAGGGTGCTGGCACTCCTTCCTCCTACTAGGTTCCTTTGCTGCCTTTCCCATAGCCACTTCCATATCTCCTGCCTTCCCCACTCCTCTGGGTTTGCCAGTCTCTTCACTCCCTCCTCCCAGGGAGTAACTTTAGGCAACTTTTCCCAGGGAGTGACTGCAGATTCCTTCCCTGCAGCCCCTTCTGTTGCCAGCCTCTTGTCTTTTGTAGAAGCTCTGCCTGTCCCTCACAGGTGAGCTTCTCTCTAATTAACTGCCTACAGCCTAAAGCTCCCCTATTTGCAGCCTAATTAGCTGATTGGGCCCACCTCGCCTAATTCAGCTCTTTCAGGGCTAGTGTGGGGAGCTCTTCTTTAGGTCTGGGAAACTCTCATTATAATTCATTCTTCTTGAGATTGGCTAATGGTGCAGAATTATTGGAATTCCACATGTTATACACTGAAATGTGTGTGGGGTTATTGTATATACCAGGGGTCGGCAACCTCTGGCACGCGGCTCGCCAGGGTAAGCACCTTGGTCGGCTGGGCCAGTTTGTTTACCTGCCGCGTCTGCAGGTTCGGCTGATCGCGGCTCCCACTGGCCGCAGTTCACCGCTCCAGGCCAATGGGGGCAGCGGGAAGCCGCGGCCACCACATCCCTCGGCCCGCATGCCAGAGGTTGCCGACCCCTGGTATATACATTATTTTATAAGATTTATAGTTCATAAATATCTAATATATAATATATAAAAATGTAATTGCAAACCTTTATTATTTTATGCAACAAGACAAATAAATGCTCTGGGCCTTACAAACCTTGTCTGAGTTATTACAAATAAAAATTGTATGCTACATGAAATGAGTAGTTCTAAATAGGTAAAGAATTCTGTGTAAAAGAAAATTCATCAGCATCTGCCTTTAAATCTTCAGCTGCTATTTTGTTTTTGCTACTGCTACACAATCTTATGACAATCCAGGGACACTTCTATAGCAGTCAATAGGGTTCCAACTAAGGAAAGCACTTAAGCATATGTTCTAGTCTGTCCTTATTCAGGACAGCAGTTAAGCAAATTCATTGAGTTCAATGGGACTTTAATATTGTCTTGGATAGAAGTATTTTCCTGAATCAGGGCTAATCTGATAGAAGGATGGATAACTTCGGTTAGAAAAAATGCTGTGCAAAGTTTGAACTGAGAACAAATCTTGCATATTACTAAAGCCAATTAGGAGCAGCTTTAAATTATTTTCCAATTTAGTGGATGAAAAGTTCATGTAATTTACTTTCACCTTCTGGATTTGATATTGTGTGTCTTTTGGACAGTGCATCCTTTGCTGGCCCTCCCTCCCCACACCACAACTGGCAAGTTTCCTCAAGATTCGCACCAACTCAAATGAAGCAGAAAACTGACTATGTAATTCCAGTGAGAGTTGTTTACATTTCTGCAAATTATTAATAAAGAGGAGCTAGATTAAAGTGTGTGTGCATCTGATCAGAACAGATAGGAAGGCCAAGCTGCTCAATGCCTACTTTACTTCAGTCTTCTCACAAAAAATAACATGTGACCGGATGATTAGTGAAGTCACCATAGACAATAAAGGGGAAGGGAAGCAGATCGGGATAAGTAAAGAACACATCAGAGATCTTCTGACCAATTTCAATGAATTCAAATGAGTGGGGTCGGATGCTAGTCACCTCAGGCTACTGAAGGAATTAGCTGAAGAAATCTCAGAGCCACTAGCAATAATATTTACAAACTTATGGGGGACAGGAGAGGTCCTGGAAGACTGGAGAAGGGCTAAGGTAGTGGCCATCTTTAAAAAGGAGAAAAAGAAGGTGCTGAGCAACTATAGACCAGTCAGCCTGATCTCGATGCCTGGGAAGCGACTAGAGCAATGTATAAAACAATCAATTTGTAAATACCTGGAGGATGAAGGCGTAATCACTAGCAGCCAGCATGGATTTACCAAGAACAAATCATGTCAAACCAGCTTGATTTCCTTCTTTGACAGGGTAACTGATTTGGTGGATAGGGGGAATGTGGTGGGCATAATATACCTGGACTTCAGCAAGGCTTTTGACACAGTCTCACATGACATTCTGATAAATAAGATGGAGAAATGTGGGCTTGACAGAACTACCATTAAGTGGATTCATAATTGGTTGAACAAGCACAAACAACAAATAACTATTAATGGAATGATTGGAGGGAGGTCTCAAGTGGGGTTGCACAGGGATCTCTTCTGGGTCTGGTGTTGTTTAACATCTTTATTAATGACCTGGATGTAGGTATTGAGAGCATACTAATCAAGTTTGCAGATGACACTAAACTGGGAGTGTTGCCAATACGTTGGAAGATAGAGCTAAAATTCAGAGGGATCTTGATAAATTGGAGAACTGGGCTACTGCCAGCAAAATGAAATTCATCAAAGACAAATGTAAGGTGCTACACTTAGGGAAGAAAAACCAAATGCACAAACACAGAATGGGGGAAAACTGGCTTGGCAGCAGCACTGCTGAGAAACATCTGGGAGTTGTGGTGGAACACAGCCTCAACATGAGTCAGTAATACAATGCTGTTGCAAAAGCAAATGCAAGTTTGGTGGCATTAACAGAGGCATAGCATGCAAGTTACAGGAGGTGATAGTTGTACTCAGCGTTGGTTAGGCCTCAGTTGGAGTACTGTGTCCAATTTTGGTCACCAATGTATAGAAAGGATGTAGAGAAACTGGAAAGGATCCAGTGGCAAGCGACAAAGCTGATCAAAGGGATGGAATGTGAGCCATATGAGCAAAGGCTGAAAGAACTGGGTATGTTTAGTTTGGAAGAGAGGAGATTAAGGGGGGGATATTATAGCAGTCTTCAGACACTTGAAAGGCTGCCACAAAAAAGATGGAGAAAAGTTGTTCTCTCTTGACACAGCAAGCAGGACAAATGGCAATGGCTTCAAACAACAGCATAGCAGATTTAGATTAAATCTCAGGAAAAACTTCCTAACTGTAAGAACAGTAGGACAATGGATCAGATGCCTCGGGAGGGTGTGGAAACTTCTTCACTGGAGGTTTTCAAAAGGAGGCTGGATAGCGATCTGTCTTGGATGGTTTAGACACAACAAATCCTGCATCTTGGCAGGGGGTTAGACTAGATGACCCTTGCAGTCCTTACTAACTGTGACGGAGCTGCCCGTGGGAGCCAGCTGAGGTCACTCAATTAGGGTGAACTGCAAACAAAATGGGGCAGACAAACCCCAAACGCTGGTGGATATTCCAATACTTAGATTTTCCAAGCCAGCACAAAACAACTTCTATATTACCATACAGGTTACTCAGAAGTCCAAACAACGCAGTTCCCTTAAAGTACCCAGCCTCAGGCCTCCGTCCAGACACACCTGTCAGATATGATGATGATTACTGAGAATCTTATCTCATCATATAAAAGAAAAGGTTCTTCCAATCCCAAAGGATCAGCCACATACCCAGGTCCAATTATAACTTAGATCTTACCCAAAATACACGCTTATAGCCAATTCTTATTAACTAAGCTAAAATTTATTAAAAAAGAAAAGAGAGAGAGTGTTGGTTAAAAGATCAATATACAGACAGACTTGAATTCAATTCTTGAGGTTTAGATACATAGCAGAGGTGAGCTTGTAGTTGCCAAAAGTCCTTTTAGAAATAGTCCATAGGTTATAGTCCAATGTCCATATTCAGGGTGGCTCCAGTCAAAGACTGGGGATCTCAATCCTTATGGCTTAAGGTTCCCCCCTCTTGAAACCAAAGCAGATCTGAGATGATGTATGATCATGTCCCAGGGTTCTTATACATTTTCAGCAGCCTTTTGGCCTGAGAAAACAATAGGCTTAATTCTCCTTCCTCTAAACATCATGGCAATTAGCACAGGGTAATTTATCCATTAAACAGTTCAGATACAGGTTACTACAACCTTCAAAGAGACATATAGACAATAATACTATTTCACTCAAGTATCATCATAAATGTTAATACTCCTTTTTTGATCTTTGAATTAAAGTTATAGCAATAGACAAGACTTATTTGCTTACATCACAAGACCTGAGCAAACATCTACCCTTGAGATCTCTAACAATGCAGACTTGCATTTCAAAGCTCTATTCCTTTACATATCTTCCTAACCAGTCCTTAAGGTTCACCCATGGGTCAGGTTAGTCTGTGAGTTAATTAACTCTTTCTGGCTCTGTCACCTTCCAATGAAATATTATATTACACTCATAACTTCACACTAACCCTATGATTCTATGAGATATAAAAACATAATGCAATATATATGCTTAGATAGAACAAACTCCAAAGACTTAGTAGCTTTGTTTTATTCATAGCAGGTAGACTCCCTGGTAGCATGCATTGGCACCATTCATCACAGTAGTTATAAATAATCTAAAGATTAAGATTACACTAATAATACATTCTGTTATGACATTTTGTCAATGGTCCATATGTTAAGGAATTTCCGCTATGCACTGATAATATAAATTATGATGACTTAAATCATGCATGTATTAACTGATCCATAATAGCGCTCCCTCCATGTCTTGAATAGCACAGAGCTATGTTTTTTAAAGCATCAGGCCTTCTTGTGGTGCTTCCAGGATGTATTGATATGCAAGATCTCAACAAAGTTTCCTAGAATCAAAGTGGAAGTAACTTCTTTTTTAACCCTTTTTGTAAGATTAAACAAAAAAAAAAGATGAATTGAACTAACATTGAGATTATAACCGAAGTGAACAAGAGCCAAGAAATTCCAATTTAAGACTTTAACAACTTCATAATTCTTTCCATTTTGAATAATTAATTAAACATATGGTACACACATGATTTTCATGCTCTTTTTTCAGTGCCTACTCAAGATGGAGACCAAGATAAAGCAGGAGTCTTAAGTTAGAATATCAATTCTTCCTTGTATCACAGCCTTCATTTTAATTCAATTGCTGTTTTGTTTAGCATAGTAGGGAACAAAAATGATCATAATCTTATTTTCTAATTCTTTACTTTGAAACAGAAAGCTAAAATTCAGAACATTTGACTAATCTAGCCTAATTATTCATTTGGAATATGATTACAATTTCTTTGAAGGAAACAACTTCCCTCCCCATTTCATGTCATCCTGAACTAGTCTTTTATACTTATAATCTGTTTCCTGCATCTAAATCCACGGGTTTAGTTTACACTATGTATCATGCCTTCTCATATCATTGCCACACATACTTTCTTCCTGAAACCTGGTTTTTAAGTATTTAGTTTTTGGAATATTTATTTGCACCTTCCCAACTACAAATTGATTATTTTGCAGATCTGTTTCCAGGAGGTTTAAGGGTTTTTCTATTTTTCAGATTTTCTATTTTTTCACCTCAGCAGTCAAAAACCTTCCTACCATTTACCATCTTCCCAAGACTACAAAAATCTTAAGGGATCCTTTATGTTGTAAACTTTCTGTTGTAGGGTACATGTGTATCCTGTTTCTGAAACTGTATAAACTTATTGTACTATATAAGTGATCTTTAGTCATGATCAGTAGAACATTTTGTCATCCTTATGATTAAACATAAGATTACATCATCACTTGGAACAACAAGAACCTCATCGGAGATTATTTTGTACTAGTTATCAGGCAAAATGTTAATAATACTAAGTGGCAGAGATTTGCTAGAAGTCAGAGGGTTAAGAGCCTGATCCAGTGCCCTTTGAAGTCGATAGAATTATTCCTACTGACCTCAGTGAGTTTTAGTAAAGTTTGTGCTAAAATGCTGGTTTATGTTTGAAGTAAGGATTTTAGTTCAAGCTGACACTCCTATGCATGTGAGCGGCTTAGTGAATCAAAAACACAGAAGATATACTATGCAACTTCCCCCATTTGACGTAGTCCAACGAGCAAGTCTTGAAATCAAAATAGACCATAAATAAAAATTTGCTGAAACCTAAAGACACAAGCTTTTTGCAAACCTTTTTTGTCAAATCACAATCTACATACAAATAAACTAGGGCGGGTTCCTAGACGTTCAAACTTGAACCAGACTGATTTTAATAATTTTTGGAGCAGAATTTGGTTGGCTCTACAACTGGCAGGTTTTGTTTTAAAGACCATCTCATACATAGAGCCAACACTTGCTATGCCACAGGTACTGTGATTTATGCAGACAGTCTGTCACACTAAGCTAGTAAAAATGAGTTTTCTTACATAAACCTTCTAAACGAAATAAACCTTATTTTACTAAAAGGAGTTATTGGAGTCATCAGACTATGCCAGAGACATTCTAGCATCTCTAAAGAGAAGGTCTGACAGAGGATGTTTACAATTTAAGAGCTGTTTAGCGTACACAGTATAATTTGTGCCATATGTTCTCTGATTTACAGTTTTCAGACCAAACCATCTTCTATTAGCTTCTGAGTGCAGGAAGATTCCATTACTGCAGTAGCTCTGCATCTTCTGAAGTAAGACATACCCTTTTATTAAATTTGAGATTTTCTTTCTATTGCAGTTCATAATTGAATAACATTCCTTGAATTATCTATCTGGTCCATGGCTGAAAAAATAAATGATGCAATACACAGAGTTAACTTTAAGAGCCTAATTTTCTGGAATCCAGTCTTTGTGAGCTGCGCACATATTTAATACAGAGAGACAGCTTGGTTTCTGGTGGCTTCTGCAATTGATTTCTAGAGGAAAATCTTTGGCGGCTGCCCCTAATTGGTGGGAGCCTGAAAGGCTCCAAATTGAGAATCTTCTACAAAAACAACAAGGCCTTAATGTTGTTCAAAGTCTTATGGAGACTGCGGCTGCAATAAGTTAAGACTTAAGTCCTAACCACCAACTGAATAGTTTAAAATGCCACCCTATAGCATACGTTTTTTTTTTTTTAATAGTCCCATTCCTTTTTGAATTATTGAGTTTAATTACTAAGGAATATAGCAGGGAAAAGAGGAATCATGGACAGAAGACTTAAAAGTGGTGATTGGCCTAAAGAATTGCTTTGGTTACTTTACTGAAACAGTATGGTCTTAGATTCCTCTTCTGAGACATCCTCACACCTGTGTTATAGTATGTGATCAGATCTGTTGCTTGTGTGTATTCATGTGATAGGGCACTATTGATAGCACCCTGGTCACTGACATTGCTGCAACACTGGTTGGAGTGGAGGCTTAATTTAACCCACTTAATCAGTTTCTGTTGGAGATTACTGACACTTGGGTGGCAATTTCTAGGCTAATGAGGCAATTGGCTCAGTAATTGGGAAGATATAAGTGGGAGGAACAGGATGAGCCTGGGCTGAGGAGAGAAGACTGCATGGAAGTCTGCCTCTTGTATGCCTGCAGTATGCGCTGTTATATTTTGTAAGTGAAGAATAAATACACACATGGTAAAGGGGTGACAACCTGGTGTGTGTCTGTGGTTAAGAGACAGGCCAGGCAGCGTGCCACACTGGGTAGCAATGGAGGCACCTTGTGACATTTCAGAATAGCAGCTTCTTACATTACTGACAAAAAAAACCAACCCTTTTCATTAGCCTTTTTGAAAAAGCTCTTGTAGTCCAGCAGAGCCACTACAGCTATCGGGGCTGAATTCTATTCTGGTTTCTACAGCAATTAAATTGTTCAAGTTTCAGTTACAAAATCCTTGTTATTAATGAAGAGGCATAAACAAGAATGAACCCAGCTTGTCTTTCAGCTCTGAGGAAGAAATCGCATGGTTAGTAGTACAACCCCCCCACCCCCCTTTTTATTTTTACTTATACACTGAACAAGTTAGACATATTCCTATAACAGTCCATGGTACAAGTGCACAGAGTATTCTCTATCACTACATGTAGTGCCTGGTCCTGTTTAAAGAGATGCACCCAATGGAGAGATGCTACTCCATAACTTTTATTTTTTCTGAAGATAGTGCTCTTATGCGGTTAGTTACATGTTAAGTTTTGTAGGTCACTTCTATTCAGTTGGGCTAATCATTTTGGACCATATTGGTGAGTGGTTACTCACACAGTTTCATTCATGACAACGGGGACTATTTGGGTGAGTAAGGGTTTTGCAATCTGGGTGCAGCAGTAGAAGAATGGGAATTTCCCACTTGGCTTGGCCTGATCATATGTTAATAGGGAATTTCTTCTTTGTTAAGCCTTTTGTTTTATGATTTATTGGAAGTCTGAGTCAAGTGAATATGGCTTTCTTCTTTATGCCATTCAGGAGATGCTTTATAGCCATCTCCTCCCCCTTTCTCATAACATATCCACAATTTATGTGTGACCTCTTATTACATAGACAATAGGGCTAAGCTGCTCTTGTGCCATTAATCCTGTTAAGAAGACTGCTTGTGAGCAATACATCATGAACTGCATCCTTACAAGAAGACTGAAAGAAGGATCTCTGTAGTATTCAGAGCATTAGGTGGTGTTATGATCTGAGAGACCAAGATTAATTTTAAACAGGTCTTCGATGTAGCAGGGCACTGGACAACCACCAAGTCATTTTGCCATTCAGTGGGTGCAGCCAAAAAGTTCTGTCTTACCTTCGTAAAGATATTAACAGTTTGAGTATGGCTACTGTATTGTCCTCTAATTACAATAGGGCATACCACTGGAACGAGTACTATCTAGCTTGGTGGTAAAACGATAACAGAAAAAACGTTCCAGCTTTGCCCACTGTTCCTGATGGTTTTTTAATACCATAAATGCAAATTTGATTTTGTGGCTTCCTATTTTGTAATGTCTAGTTTGCTGTTTGTTTTCCTCTGTATTTAATGTCTATTTCATCTCGCTCTCCAGTTTCAGGTTACTGTTTCTTCATAAGTCTCTTTGTGAACTAACCACTTCCTTTGTAGCTCTCTTATTAAGGAAACAAGCAAGTAGAAAGTTTGGACTGACATTCTGCAGAATTCCTACTGAGAGTTTTCATATGCAGTACAGTCCTTTTGTTTTGTTATAAAAGAAAGGACTTTCTTCTGATGCTTTTACTAACGGTGTTGGTGAGTTAATCAAAACAGGAGCATATATTCCTGGCTTGAGTGGAGACACAAATATATCTTTATAATGAAAAAAAAATTACCTTGAGTTCTTTTCTTTATTGTTCTTTTTCCTATTATACTATAATAAAATAACAACCAGGTTGGAAGAACTGCTCTTTGAAAATGGTTTTCTACTGCAGAAACTTTCTGGAGAAAATTACCTCCAGGTGTACGAGTGAAACTGATGTCTTGCTGTCATATTTGTCCTTGCCTGTTACCACAACACAACACCATTACACATGGACTGCAGGAGCACAATATCTGCTAAAAGACTTCCAACTGAAACCTCCAACCTGGAGACAGACAGACACATGTTTCTGTGGCTCTATTTCCATTTCCTTTGTTTTCAGAAGCCTAAATATAGAATTTCAAGTTTATAGACATATGAAATTGGATAAATACAGTCAGACTATTGGAAAGTTCTTGCCCTGAAGAGTTTTCTTTTTCACAGAATGTGAAGTCTTCGGCGGCAATTCGGCGGCGGGTTCCTCAGTGCCTCTCGGAGCGAAGAGGCGGGGTAGAGCTGCCGCCAAAATGCCGCTGATCGCGACTTTTTCTTTTTTTTCTTTTTTTTTTCGCTTCGCCGCTTGGGATGGCAAAAAAGCTGGAGCCGGCCCTGCAGGGAAGTCAAAGTCCTTCTAGACCAACGGTCCAGCTGGTGTCTCCAGCACCCTCCACCACTTTCCGGTGGCTGCGGTTCTAGCCCAGAGACCCTAGAACAAGCAGCCAAGGTCTGTACAGTCCTACCCCTTGCTGCTGTTTCCCTGGGTTTCCTCCTAACTATCTGGCTTCCCCCTCTTGCTGGGTTTGCCAGCCCAAGTTTCCTCCTCCCGGGGAGTGACTGTAGACTACTTCCTTGCAGCCTTCTTGCTGCTCACAGCTCCTAGGCTTTATACAGGCCCCTCCTGTTCCTGCACAGCTGAGCCCATTTCCAATTAGTGGCCTGCTCCCTGTCTCCTTTTTTAGGTGCAGCCGGGGCAATTAATTGGCCTGCCTACCCCTTTAACCCCACCAGGCCTTGTGTGGGGTGCGCACCCCATCACAGCCTAATTCAGAACCCCATCTCTAGGCATAATTTATTCATGTACAGATTCAATAGTCCAGACCCCTCATGACAAAACCATTCTCTCCAAATCCCAAAGTACAACAGGTTGACAGCACTTTTCCATGCCCTCTTCTGGGACCTCATTTTCAGCTCACCCTCCCAAGAATCCATCCCGAGTCTGTTCCCAGACTCTCTGCCCTTATTCCAGGGCTCCACTCTCCAAGGCCAGCCACTGGAGAGCTCCCAGATTTGCTGCTTTCCCGCCCCAAGTCAGGGCTCCCGCAAGAGAACTCTCGGCATCTTCCACTCAGCCAGGCCTCCCTGCCTGTCAGCCCTTCACTCAGACGTATTGCAAGGGGGCTTCCCTCAGTGTTCTACTCACCCAGGCCTCTGCCTGTGAGTCCTACCCCTGTGGATCCACCCTCCAGCACCAACCCTCTTGCCAGGGCTTGGCTTCCCCTAATCAGGCAGGCTCTTCCCCTTCCTTCTAGGGCCCACTGCACAAGATCTCTGATAACTCAGAAGGGATTCCCCAGCTCTGGACAGTCCCCACCAACAACATTTTTCACCTTTTGTTCTTTCCAATGGCTCTCTGTACCAGCTCTCCTCTGCTGCTCCTCTTTCTGCCTGTGTGATGTCTCTCACCTCCTCAGGGAGCTCTCAAGTGCCCCTTCATAACTTCCTCTTCTCAGGCCCAGCCGCCTTCTCTTAAACCCAAGTGGGAGGCAGTGGGCCAGTCACAGATCCACTGGACTGCACTTCCTCTTAAGGGGCCAGTCACCCTGTGATAGACTATCACTATGTCTTTCTACAGTCCAGCTTGATCTTGGCGATGGCAGTACAGTAACATAGATCATAATAAAATGTTTGCTAGCATTCCCTACTATTGTTACCAGCATTTCAGGACAACTGGTGGTATGTGAAGCAAAGTACGGTCTACTAGAAATAACCTTTTAAATACCTGTAATCATATTAGTTACAGCCAACACGTAACAGCAAATATAACACTAAGGTGAATAAAAATCCTCAGGTTCAGAGCTGAAAGCTAAAAATGTTTCCAGCACTTGCAGACCAGGTTCTCCACTGAGTCATGCTAGCACAACTCCATTGAAGCCAATGGCTTGCACTGTAACTCAGGAGAATATGACACATGATCTAGCTACATTTTACAAAACTAGATTTTAAAATTTAGAAGTGAACTTATCAAGACATTAATTGAAATATGTATATCATTGATGTTTCTTCTATGGCCACTGAAAAAGGACACCCTGAGTCCAACAGTAGATAAGTATATTTATCACTAAAAGTCTATTTAATTCTGCAGCGTGCAAATATCAATTAGCGTAATTTATAGGCAGGAGAATGGACCTTTGATTTAGGAAAACAAAATAACATAATGCCCTGTTCAAAGTTCAATATAGGAGCACAAATCTCACTAAATTGTAACCCGGTGTAATTTTGCTGTGACCTGATCTTCACTTCCTACTGTAAGTGCACATATATCTTTTTAATGTGTCTCCCTTAAAAATAGAGTGAGGATGCTAACCTAGTTTTAAACATAATCCATCTGGCAGCTAGCATCTTTGAAGTAAGCTCCTTAATGATTTTGCTGAAATCAACACAACTCACTAACTGTTAATTAAGCTTTTTATCCTATAGTCCACAGACTATAGAATAAAAAGTTTGAATAATAAAATGAAGGAAACATGAAAGGTTTTCCTTTGATCTGGAATTCTTCCCACCACAATGAGATCACAAATGCTTCATTATGTTTTATCGACTGACAGAAGTTCAAAGCTAACACTAGACAGAAATTGGCTGTAACCACTGCATTAAATATTTACTATTCTATCAAATACCTTTGTTGGGCATGGTAGTTCCCAGAGAAGTATATATCTGGGTCATCTGGACCCCAAGAGAGCTTCTTCAAAACAGTAAGAGTGATAATCAAATATATAGAATATCACATATGATGTTCATACTCACTTAACTGATATGCTCAAGAATATCTTTGCCAAATTACCTGTTACCTGAAAAATTGTGGGTAAACAAATAATCTGTTTATTACTGGACTGATGGAAACAAAACAAGCAGCAAACAGAAAAACCAACAACCCAGGAACACTTTAAAATAAATAGTGTGTTCTCATTCAAGCATTCACAGCTGCTAGCTACAAGACTGAGGCTGGGAAAGACAGAGACTGAGCCATCTGAGGAGACGTGAGGGAGAGGCATGAGTAAGGTAGCAAACTAGGATGTACGATAGCAGAGCAGAATGTGCTTTTGAAGAATTTCTGCTTCCTTGCCCCAGTATTCAGCCTATGTCCCTCTCTCTGCCAATGTCACCTTTAACTATAGTTCTTCCACTTGATGAATTTTATGCAGCTGTGCTCTATTGAGGTACAGTCGGAAACCCAGAGGGGCGGATTGCCCTTCCTTTGAACTGGAGCAGCTACTGCGTTGGTAAAGCAAATGTATAGCACCCTCACCGAGGAACCAGCCAACTGGTGAAGTGAAAATAGTGCCAGTAGGATACTTGGAGGAATGACCAGTGAACAGGCTTCATTCACTGTGGCCATTGAGAACAGCAAATGGGCACTGACTGGGCCAGCAAGGTAGTGGACCAGTGCCAGAGAAGAGCAGGTGGCAGCGAGAGATCTATAGCAGGGCTTCCTACCCCTCATCTGAAGCAGCAGTGAGCTAAATCTGTTCTGAGCCATGGAAACAGTGCTTCCCTATGGATCAGGAACCCACCCATGAATGAGCAGAGCAGCTAGTAGAGGGAGAAGCAGATGGAGAGCAGGTTCCCTTTCTCACCCTCTTTTTGTCTTCTTCGTGAGAGTAAAAACAATAATGGCTTGCTGGAAATGAAGCTGGAATGGCTCCATCTTTAGGTTGTCACAACCCTCCACTTCTCCCTAGGCACCTTATGCAGATACACACCGAGCAACCCAACCAGACATTACAGGTGAGTAAGACAAACAAATGGGGGAGAGGAGAGGAAAGACAAGGTAACAATAACAATAGGGTATTTAGTATAGGCTAGCTGCGTTCACAGTTCACCTAAATCCTTAACAAATTGCCTTCTCAAATGACAGAGACATTTTCATAGTACACATAAAATGTGTGTTGGTATTATGGGTGAGAGCCATACAGCCTGATTGTGCAACCCCTTACAGTGATGGGTCAAGGGGGTCTTCTTAACGATATGGCCTAACGGTATTAGAAAATATGGGCAAAGAGACTTGGACCCAAGCAATACTTCAGTGTTCAACATCTCTAGCACCATGGTTGTTTCAAGTCCTTGGCCAGGGAACAGTGGGTAAATTATTGTCCAATCTTCCTTACTTTGGATAGAAGGATGAAGATTTATAAATGTAAAATTCCTTTCTTGAACACCTTTTGAGAAGTGCAATTTTAATGGTGCACAAGTTTCTCCCTCGTGGCTAGTGATCAAGCATACGAAAACTGATTACAGAAAGGGACTAGATAGAACTAGAGATAAAAACTGAATGAAAGAGCGCTACCAACACAATCAAATACAGAAGCAGTTGTGAACCAAAATAGCTTCTCACTTTGAACACTAGAAAGGTTTCCAGAGGTGCAGTCCTGCTGGGACACGGCTAGTACTCTTTTCTGACCATTTTGCACTTCTCTCCTTCCCTCTCATTAACCTCCTATTGCCTCTTTTGAAAAATCTTTTGGAAAGTTCATTAGACATGATGTCAGATACTTTGCTGTTCTCTTCTTGCCCTAACAAGACTCAAGTATGCTTTCTCCCTGTGGCACATTCTCTCAGCGCTTTAGACCCCTCTTCACATTTTTTCTATAGACTTGGGGTCGAGTCAGTTCCTCACCTCTACAAATAAGTGAAAGACAAGCTGAGTCAGCAAGAGCGGGCGCTAATATTGGAATATGCCTCTGTGAAGAACAAGCAGAAGGTATTTAACTATTA
This sequence comes from Platysternon megacephalum, assembly GCA_003942145.1. Lineage (NCBI taxonomy): Eukaryota > Metazoa > Chordata > Testudines > Platysternidae > Platysternon > Platysternon megacephalum. The sequence goes on along the minus strand of QXTE01000036.1, from coordinate 102,338 downwards.
CTGGAGAGTAGGATTTTATTATTTTGTTATTTGGTACTTATTGAGGAAGGCGAGAGGGGAGAATCTGAGAAGGAAGACATTAGAATTTCAGAGAATTCTGAGGCAAAAACCTCATTGGGAACAGAGACATCAATACCAACAGCAGAGATACTGTATCAGGAGCATTGTCCTTCTAGAGCTCAATCCTATGAAGTGCTGAGCAGCTTCAGCTCCTGCTGTCTTCATTGCCTTGCAGGATCTGACTACTAATACTCAGCACTGAAGGAGATGAAGAGAGCTCCTTGGGGAAGGACTCGGGCCAAGACCATTTTCCTGTGGGACGCCATTAACAGAACAATGAGAAGTATTCTTAAAGAAGAACAGGAACACTATAAAATAAAACCATATACGACTTGAAACCAACATAAAATTCTGTGATATACAATAAAAAAATAAAAAACTTCTGAAAAACACACTTGAAAATAAATCTTTGTGAGGTGACAATACTACAACAAATTCTCTCCTGACAGCTCTGCTTTATAGCTTTATAGAACAATATTAGTTAAGGATGGACTTTAAGTTTGAGTACATTTTTTTAAAAAATCTAAGTANAAATCTTTGTGAGGTGACAATACTACAACAAATTCTCTCCTGACAGCTCTGCTTTATAGCTACAGAACAATATTAGTTAAGGATGGACTTTAAGTTTGAGTACATTTTTAAAAAAAATCTAAGTGACTTAGGAGCCAAAGGCCCCTTTAAAGGGGATTTAGGCTCCTAAATCCTATTGACTTTCAATGAGAGTTTGGCACCTAAGTGCCTGTCAGTTATGCTCTTTCAAAAATTTTATCCTAACTGATTTTGTTTGTTTCAATTAATATTAATTTCTATTTTTAAATTTTCCTTAAAGGAATGGAATAATACTGAGCTGTGCAATTACGGAGTGGCTAATATACAATGCCTAATCCATAAAGAGTAACATGCATTAATATGGCAATCCATATTCTTATGGAGTGCATGCAGCATGGAACATTGACCATTGCTATTAGGTTTTTGAGTGACAACATTGGCTTTGATGGAGTTTCACCCATTTACACCAGCAGGGAATTTAGCCCAATGACTTAGGACCTGATCCAAAGCCAACTGACGTCAGTGGAAATATGCCCATTTGACCTTAATAGATAAACCACTGACAAGCTACATCCCAAAAGAGTTGCACAATACAGTTCGGTGTGGCATTGTGTCAGCACATATACAATTAATCCTAAGTATCCATATCACAAAACCACTGTTATAACTCATATTCTCATATCAAGCCCCAAAGTTAAAGGGTATGAGACTCCCATTCTCCATAAAGGTAATTCTGCCAGATAAGGATTGAGGCACATTAACAGGGCAAGATGGGGAAATGTTTGCATTGTTAGTGTACCTAGTCTATAGATAGGCCATCTCTAATTAAGGGAGTCTGGCACCTTTCATCACTGCTAAATTCTACTCATTTATATTTATTTATATTTTTAAGTTACATGGAATGAAAGATAAGTATGAGACCTCTTCAGGATGAACTGAATGACAGAAAAGTCAATAAGGATTTTATAAGGATTGGGTTTGACTATTAAACAAGTTAGGGATGCAAATACATTCTCAATTTGCACATGCAATTATGCATACTATGTTCACAAACTGGATAACTGACTATGTAAATGGATATTTATGGTCACTTGGATGTGCAGCTATCCAGTTTGAATGCACGACTGAGGTATGCACATAGATTTTGCAGGCACATTTGCATGTCTGCAATGCACGTCTATAAAAATGACAACCCTGATTTTCAACAAGGTTTTCATCTTGGGTATTATGAGTGGGATTTTTTAAAGGAATCAGTGTTGGCCTCTCTGTTCCCACTGAAGTCAACAGGAGTTTAAGGATTGATTTCAAAGGGAAGACAGTTAGGACAATGCTGAATGTTTTTGAAAATTCCACCTATGTTTTCTAAAACAAAATTGTTAATATATTTTAAACTCTTAAAAACCATGACATGTGAGATCAATTATTTTTTTAAATAGACTTAGGTAGTAGAGAGTCTACAGTTCCTTTTTACACTGATAAATATGTTTATGTACTAAAGACTTCTGGAGAGGACTTTTTTTTTTTTTGATTAGTGCAGGCATTGTTTTATTTTGGAAAGTGTGAGAACAAGTTTTGGGATATGTGTCTAGGGGTTTAAATAACTGCATGAGATGCCTGAGTGAAGTCTATAGGAATTGCTTGTTGATATTAAACGAATGATGAATTTCTTTACCAACATCTGGTATAAATGAAGATCATGTAAATCATGGCTAGCTGGGGTCAGCTTTAACTTATGCTACAGAAATGTGCATATGGAAGTTTATATGGAGAATATATATAACCTCCATCCACTTACATTTCTCTGGGAAGTTTACGTTGATATTAGAACTGCCAAACTTTTTGCAATGAGCAATATTTGGAAAGTGCAGACATTAGGTTCCTGATTAACAGAGCAACCTATCGTTGGTACATTTTTGGTCTGATTATAAATAATTAATTGTGTTATATGTTATTGTGGTCATAAACAGTGCCCTGTAGCACTTATGGGAGAGGTGTCATGTTACTTGTAGGAGAAGCACTATGCTATTGCCTTTAAAGCATCTGAGCATGACCAGGGTGAACTAGACATTTTGAGAAGCCTGAACAGCATCAGATTGAGAGGAGTACTTGTGCAGCTTAAAGAAAGACAAGGTGCGGTCTTCTCTCCAACCAGCTTGACCCTTGAGTGTCTGTTAATCATTACAGTACTGTGACCTATTGCGAGGACTTCTAAGAATCTTCATACACTATCTTGTGGTAAGATTTCAGTTTGCCTATATCACTAATGAATATTTGAAATACAGACATTATACAGAAAAATGATGAGAGAATGTGTAATAAAACATAATAAAAGCGTTCTTGAAACGTACTAAACATTCATACAATATATTGACATCCCATAGCCTGACTTGAGGGATCTGTATCTCAGCCTGAAAGTGACATGTTACCTTCAGAATTACCTGCCTGGATATACAGTCACAAGCATGTTCTTCTGAAACAGGTTTGGCTTGTGGTTGTGGATTCACTGATCCCTTTTCTCTGAGGTTTTCAAACCAGACGTTTGGAAGGTTTTCCTCACGTTTATTCTGTTTTAGTGCATCTTAAGAACTGCAATTCTTTTAAAAGAAATGTAAGACCATCTACTGCTCTGCCAGCCCATTATAATAATTAGCACAGATAGTTGGGTTTGCTCATTTGTGTAATTAACTGCCACAATTAATTGAAACCCCCTTTTCTTTTAAGTAAAAACATCAAAGTCTACTGATCACAGAAAGCCCAGGCTTATTTAAAATCTTTACAAATCTGCTTGCACACACCACTTCAGTTTAGTATATAAATTACTCTTCAATTGTTTCCAACTCTTAAGGAAATTAGGGAAAGCATAAATCAATACATTGACTCAGTAAGATAAAAATTCAACTGCATGCTCAGAGATTAGACCAGGGGTAGGCAACCTATGGCACGCATGCGAGCTGATTTTCAGTGGCACTCACACTGCCCGGGTCCTGGCCACCGGTCCGGGGGCCTCTGCATTTTAATTTAATTTTAAATGAAGCTTCTTAAACATTTTTAAAACCTTATTTACTTTACATACAATAGTTTAGTTATATATTCTAGACGCATAGAAAGAGACCTTCTAAAAACGTTAAAATGTATTACTGGCACGCGAAACCTTAAATTAGAGTGAATAAATGAAGACTCGGCACACCACTTCTGAAAGGTTGCCGACCCCTTGATTAGACCTTTGTGCAATTATATAGAGATATCAAAGGGAACTGAGTATACACTAGATCAGTGGAAAGCAAAGAATGCTAGATACTAACAACATCTTACATTTATTAAGGAAGAGCCTCTGTAATTTGGAGAGGTTCAGGTAACTTGGAAGACAGCAGAATTTAGAGGCCTAGAGCTAAGTTAGTTATTTTCATTGCCAACTTTCACAAACTTCGTATTGCCCCTTGTTTGTTTGTAGAATCCACCCGTGATCACTCATTTTATACTTCGTTTGTAAGCTCTCCAGTGCAGGGACCATCTTATGTGTTTGTATAGTGCTGGGACAAAGGGACCCTGATTCCTAACTGGGGCCCGCAGGCCCTATTACAATATAACTAATAATAATACTAATGACAACATTAAAATACATTTACCCCCACCTATGAAAATTGTTACATTGTTAGCTGTGCGTGTAAGGATGGATGCGTTGTCCATATACAAGCAGATAGTTAACCGCCTAGTTCTTTGGCTACAGGAATTTACAAGCGCAGTTGTGAGAAGGAGGAAGGAAACTGTACATTTGAGAGGATTAACAAGTTTGGTGCAAGGAACAGTGGAACTTGTAAGTACAGGAAACTGCTTATCTCCAGACTAAAGAGCTTTACATTGCCTTTGTAGTTTCACAAAAAGAAAAGGAGTACTTGTGGCACCTTAGAGACTAACAAATTTATTGTAGCATAAGCTTTCGCTACAATAAATTTGTTAGTCTCTAAGGTGCCACAAGTACTCCTGTTCTTTTTGCGGATACAGACTAACATGGCTATTACTCTGAAACCTGTTATTTGTAGTTTCAGTAGCTCTGCTGACAATCTCTGCTGGGAAAAGGGGCATTAGCTGCAGAAAACCAAATAGCTGTGAAAGGAATTTGCATTAATTATTCATGGAACTGATGCTCCTTTTGAAGCTCAGGTTAAAGGATCTGACATGTCCACAGTGGAAGTTACAGGTGGGTCTCACCTGAACAACAGCTTCATGAGTAGCCAAGCAGAATGTATTCAGGATTTTCTGTTTCTTTTTTCCTTGTTCGATGTAAGCTTTCAAATATTGTTTGCTTTAATCATATACCAGAAAATACATAGGATATGCAACCTGTGTGAGTTAACATCATTGAAAGAAACCTTAACTTCTGTAATTTTGCTGAGGTTAGAGCCCTTTGTCTTGCAGACTCAAAGTTTTATTATTGCTACTTTTGTGTGTTTAACCTGGATCTTTTAAAGTGAAAAGAGGCAAGCAATCAAAACCTGATGCACAACAATTTACTGGACTAGTCAGAAAAAATTATGTACAAGTAATTTCTATAAGAGTTTGTTGGCAGTGAAACTAGTATTTTCTAGGTGCTGAACAACTTTGCTCTTTAATGTGTAAATAGAAATCTCCTTTAATTTCACCTATTTGGATTGCAATATCCTGTTTTATAAAATCAAAATGTTGATGAAGAGGAAAAGTTTCAACTAATGAATGCAGGACAAGACTTGCCAGGCAGCAAGTCTAACAAGACTGAAGTCAGAGTTTTCAACATCGTCTCTTGAACACATGTTCAAGAGATTCAAAGCCCATCTATCAATTTGTTTCATACAGGTTAAAGTTATGTTAGGACCTATAAAAACCTCTTCTCATTCATTTAAAGGAATCTAAATATAGCTGCTTTTATTGTATTCATAATAATGCAGCTGTCAGCAATGTGTTTTTCTGGAAGGGATTCACGTGTACACTGTAAGTCTGTTGTTCCTAGTTTCAAGAATGTGGTCATAGTTTGTAGTCATCCAAGGAAAGGTGTGTAGTTCAAATATAATTTTATATTTGCCAGCACATATGCACATTGTTTTACATAGTGGAACCACAAGAGCTCTAAAATGCAAGTCTCACACATACACTTTCAGATGGCTACCATGTGCTCTATGCCATGAATTTTAATCATTAGGGCCAGAATTAAAAATATGATTGCGGGTGCAATTTGTTACTAGAGACTGACAATTAGAAAAATTGTCATTACCTTGAGCAAATACATTTCTCCCATCTGAGAGATGAATGTGGCCTAACACTTGTGAGAGGCTCATCACCGCCCTAAAGGTCAGATCCTGAGAAATGCAGAGGGCTCGCAACACTCTCTGAAGTCAGTGGGCAGTAGCTACACCAGAAAACTTTACACCCGTTTTCTAGCACCAGAGGCACTGCACTGCTGCTAGCAAGGCTCAAATACTTCCAGCACCAGGTCATGACAATTTGCAGGGAAATGTGGGTAATTACTACTAAATAAGATCAGCCCTATCATGTTTGTATTGCAAGGCAATACCTTACATTTGTTGTTTTACTAGATTCATGGATTTTAAGGCCACAAGTGACTTATGATTATGTACTCCACCCCCTGCATGGCACCAGCCGGAGAGCTTCACCCAGTGTCACACACACAACTTCCATGGTTCAATAAGCACCACTTGGGTTTTACCGAAACATACTGATCTGCTAAGTGCACATTTATCATAAGTAACAGGTAAACAATCTAGCTCAAAGAACGTTTAATCGGCTCCAGTGTGATCAAATTAAACAAGGACGATCAATTCTGGATCCTAGATTCAAGACCTTAAGCTTCTGGATGGGTAATCAAATACATACATACAGGAAGTTTAGTCGCATATCACAGGCCTCATTTGCCCCAATGAGACATCATAGGCCAGCCTCATCTGTCACAACAAGAATAATTTCATTGTGAGAGCCACTTGGCCGCATTGTTGGATATTGCGCCTCAAAAACTCTACCCATTGAACCAAAAACTACTGCCTGCTAGCTACCTTGAAAGAATCTCTGTAATCCATATACTCTCTCATATACCTTTATAAAGGACACAAGAGTTCCCATTATGAGCTCTTAGTGGAAGTACTCCATCTTCATCATCTCTGCCCAAAATAGATGTTAAATTACTAAAATCCAGAATCAATTATGGAAATATTGGACAGGATTTTAAATGGTTTATTAATATGCACTGCTATTAGATGTATTCCTTTGTAGTTTGGCATGCAGCATCTGAACGTGTATCTTCAAGGGATTCTACGGCCATGGTTTCATTGGTAGGTGCCATTTTCTCTTAGAAGAAATGTATCTTTCCAGCTGTCTGGTTGTCTCGATCATGGGGTTTTACTCACAGCTGGGGTACCTCCCTGTGGCTGAGGCNCTGTGACTGCCCTGTTTTAAGCAATTTGTCCTGAATTGGCACTCTCAGTTGGGTCCCGCCAAAACCAGCATCGTTACAGGCCCCTCTTGCTCTCTAGGAGTTTTACTGCTTCCTCTTTGTGGCTTGGCCCTCCAGCTGGCTCACTATACAGTTCTCCCCTTCCAGGGTAACCAAGTCTCACTGTTATCTGGGTGCCATTCCAGGCAGCCTTCCTAATCAATTTTGTGCCACTTTCCCAGTGGCTAGTTGGGGAACCCAGGCACACCTGCTAATTTAGGTTCCAGCCCAGGGACCCCACAAGCAGTAGCCAATGTCTCCACCATCTCAACCCTTGCTGCCATTTCCCTGGGCTTCTCTGCAGAGCGCTAACTCCTGTTAGCTTTACAGAGGGTTGTTTTAGACTTTGTAGTGAAGACTAGGAGTTATAGGGTTTGTATACTTTAGAAACCAGAGGTAAAATCCTGGCCACACTGAAGTCAATAGTGGAACTTCCATCAACCCCAATAAGGTCAGAATTTCACCCTAGATCCTTAGCCCTGTTCTAGCTGGCTTGTGCTACTGCAGCATGGTAAAGCTGCCAAGAAACCAACTAAACCAGTCACTGAAGATTGATGGCTAAAAAACCCAAGCTCAGATCATAGCTATAAATTTAATCTAAGTACACCTGCACAGTGAGATGTAGGGTGAAATCTTGGCTCCATTGCAGTCAATGACAAAATTCCCATTGACTTCAATGGAGCCAGATTTCACCCAGGCACTCTAAGGGCTTGTCTACACAGTGGGGTAATGCACATTAAATGGGTGTGATTTCTAAAGTGCATTAATGTGTTGCATATTAATTGGTCTGTGTAGATGCTGCTGGTGTGCACTAAATGTTCTCTAAAGTGCGCTATGTTAAAGCACACTAAAAACAGTTAGTGCACATCAGCAGGGTCGACATAGACCAACTAACGCTCCATGTGTTAGTGTGCTTTAGAAATCACACCCCTGTAGGAAGCGTTATTTACTCCTTCTCATAACGCACAAACCAGGAGTCACCCTACGAAATTAATAGTCAGCAGGTTTTAAACAAACAAAAGGAAGTATTTCTTCACACAATGCACAGTCAACCTGTGGAACTCTTTGCCAGAGGATGTTGTGAAGGCCATCTCTATAACAGGATTCAAAAAAGAACTAGATAGATTCATGGAGGATAGGTCCATCGATGGCTATTAGCCAGGATGGGCAGAGAAGGTGTCCCTAGTCTCTGTTTGCCAGAAGCTGAAAATGGGCAACAGGGGATGGATCACTTGATTGCCTGTTCTGTTCATTCTCGCTGAAGCACCTGGCATTGGCCACTGTTGGAAGACAGGATACTGAGCTAGATGGACGTTTGGTCTGACTCAGTATGGCCTTTCTTATGTTCTTAAAAGTAAAAGTAACTTTAAACCATTTTTGGCCCACCTCTTTGGTCTTGCACTGAGCACAGTATGTGATTTCTGCCCACTAGAACTCTTGGTCACCAATTCTGAAACTCAAATATCAACAATGGATTTTTTACAGGGTGGATAAAACTCAATTGAAAAAAACAATTTTATTTACATTCATTCTTCTTTTTCAAAGTAAACCTATTTAAAATTATGACATTCTATAATCTCTTAAAATCATTTAATTTAAATTATATTCAAGCATTACACATTTACTGTTGAATTTTAAAGAAAATCAGGCAACTAAACTGGTGGAAGTCACTGACTACGGACCTGGAACCAGAGCTCATTGAAGTGGTAAACCAGCTTTTGCTAGCAGTAACTTCTCCTGCAGGTGCACAGAGAATATTTTCTTTGTTTCAGTTTATTCAAGTAGTTCATTTCAATGATTAGTTCATTCAAAGTTGATAAACCAATTGGGAGTTTCCACTTGTTTTCCTCTTCCAATCTATGAACAAAAATGAGGTGAGAGAGAAGGAGATCTAGTAGTTCTAAAATCTAGAAGGTCATAGTGATCAAAACCAAACAGTTCTATGCACGAACTACAAACAACACATCCTTTATTTAATAAATCAGTTAGTTTTAAATGCAAAACATGTTTTGATAAACATACCTTTTTTTCCTTATGTATTCAACACATTTAAGGTAGTTTTATTTAACTAATTTAAAACAATTTTAGTTTTTCTAGTTGTGTATTTTTAATTGAATTCAATTTCCATTCATATGCAGATTGACACAAATCATTCATAAATAAAAATAATCATTATCTTGTTAATAAGAAATGCATCATTCACTATTTTCTAACAAAAAAGTAAAAATTAAGAATCTGAATAAATGTATGTTAAGCAACATAACTGCTTAAATAAACATATATAAATACAGTGTATTCTCTTGGTTAGCAAAAAGAAGTACCATATTTAACGTAAATGCTGTATTTCATTACAAATCAACATGCATTAATGGTTACCGACCAACGAGAATCAATCTTTCTTTAGGAAAATTAAAGTACAAACACAAATATTAAAATAAATTATTTGAATCAAGGTTTCATTTAAATTTAAATAATTATTGAAATCTGTGATGTAAAACATTTCTCTTTAAATCAATCTGCCCTGATTTTTTATGACTATTCCATAGACTGCCATTTGTTTTCTTGGGATAGTCAAATAACGTTGAATACCAAAGTGTCAAAATTAATGGGACTTGTTTGAGAATACTTTGGGAAGCCAAATTTCTATGCATTTTGGAAACTATGTGTTAGCAATGACAAATGCTAACTTTGTAATAGTGACTACAGTAAGGCCAAGAGATTGGTAAAGGAATATACTGGAATGTGGGGAGGACAATAGCTATAATAAGTCTTCTTTAAAATATTCATATCAGAAGCTTTGCTCTAACTGTACTGAAGGCAAACTAAGGAAGAACACAGCCCAGAGAGAAGTTATTGAGTCCGCTTTGAGGTCTTTTTGGCTTGATTTTCTTGTTTCCAATATTTAATTGGCCAAACTACAGCTGCCACTGGAAAATGCCCATGAGAGAGAGAATGAAATGGCTACTCAGTGATTTATTTAGTCTTCATTGTACAGTTGCTTGATCCCAGGGAATTATGCTGTCTTGAATTCCTGAACTTTCTATGGCTAATGTAAGGCATTTGACTTAGTACCGGATGATATTTTGATTAAAAAACTAGAACAATATAAAATTAACATGGCACACATTAAATGGATTAAAAACTGGCTAACTGATAGGTTTCAAAATGTAACTGTAAACAGGAAATAGTCATTGAGTGGGTCTGTTTCCACTGGGGTCCCGCAGGGACTGGTTTTTGGTCCTATACTAGTTAACATTTTTATCAGTGATCTAGAAGAAAATATAAAATTATCACTGATCAGGCTTGGAGATGAAGATGAAACAAAAATTGGGAGTGGTAAATATTGAAGAGTACACTGATTCAGAGCGATCTGGATTCGCTTGGTAAAGTGGGTGCAAGCAAACAATATGCGTTTTAATATGACTAAATGTATAGATCTAGGAACAAAGAAAGTAGGCCATACTTACAGAGTGGAGGACTCTATCCTGGGAGGCAGTGAGTCTGAAAAAAGATTTGGGGGTGGTGNACAATTTTATTTACATTCATTCTTCTTTTTCAAAGTAAACCTATTTAAAATTATGACATTCTATAATCTCTTAAAATCATTTAATTTAAATTATATTCAAGCATTACACATTTACTGTTGAATTTTAAAGAAAATCAGGCAACTAAACTGGTGGAAGTCACTGACTACGGACCTGGAACCAGAGCTCATTGAAGTGGTAAACCAGCTTTTGCTAGCAGTAACTTCTCCTGCAGGTGCACAGAGAATATTTTCTTTGTTTCAGTTTATTCAAGTAGTTCATTTCAATGATTAGTTCATTCAAAGTTGATAAACCAATTGGGAGTTTCCACTTGTTTTCCTCTTCCAATCTATGAACAAAAATGAGGTGAGAGAGAAGGAGATCTAGTAGTTCTAAAATCTAGAAGGTCATAGTGATCAAAACCAAACAGTTCTATGCACGAACTACAAACAACACATCCTTTATTTAATAAATCAGTTAGTTTTAAATGCAAAACATGTTTTGATAAACATACCTTTTTTTCCTTATGTATTCAACACATTTAAGGTAGTTTTATTTAACTAATTTAAAACAATTTTAGTTTTTCTAGTTGTGTATTTTTAATTGAATTCAATTTCCATTCATATGCAGATTGACACAAATCATTCATAAATAAAAATAATCATTATCTTGTTAATAAGAAATGCATCATTCACTATTTTCTAACAAAAAAGTAAAAATTAAGAATCTGAATAAATGTATGTTAAGCAACATAACTGCTTAAATAAACATATATAAATACAGTGTATTCTCTTGGTTAGCAAAAAGAAGTACCATATTTAACGTAAATGCTGTATTTCATTACAAATCAACATGCATTAATGGTTACCGACCAACGAGAATCAATCTTTCTTTAGGAAAATTAAAGTACAAACACAAATATTAAAATAAATTATTTGAATCAAGGTTTCATTTAAATTTAAATAATTATTGAAATCTGTGATGTAAAACATTTCTCTTTAAATCAATCTGCCCTGATTTTTTATGACTATTCCATAGACTGCCATTTGTTTTCTTGGGATAGTCAAATAACGTTGAATACCAAAGTGTCAAAATTAATGGGACTTGTTTGAGAATACTTTGGGAAGCCAAATTTCTATGCATTTTGGAAACTATGTGTTAGCAATGACAAATGCTAACTTTGTAATAGTGACTACAGTAAGGCCAAGAGATTGGTAAAGGAATATACTGGAATGTGGGGAGGACAATAGCTATAATAAGTCTTCTTTAAAATATTCATATCAGAAGCTTTGCTCTAACTGTACTGAAGGCAAACTAAGGAAGAACACAGCCCAGAGAGAAGTTATTGAGTCCACTTTGAGGTCTTTTTGGCTTGATTTTCTTGTTTCCAATATTTAATTGGCCAAACTACAGCTGCCACTGGAAAATGCCCATGAGAGAGAGAATGAAATGGCTACTCAGTGATTTATTTAGTCTTCATTGTACAGTTGCTTGATCCCAGGGAATTATGCTGTCTTGAATTCCTGAACTTTCTATGGCTAATGTAAGGCATTTGACTTAGTACCGGATGATATTTTGATTAAAAAACTAGAACAATATAAAATTAACATGGCACACATTAAATGGATTAAAAACTGGCTAACTGATAGGTTTCAAAATGTAACTGTAAACAGGAAATAGTCATTGAGTGGGTCTGTTTCCACTGGGGTCCCGCAGGGACTGGTTTTTGGTCCTATACTAGTTAACACTTTTATCAGTGATCTAGAAGAAAATATAAAATTATCACTGATCAGGCTTGGAGATGAAGATGAAACAAAAATTGGGAGTGGTAAATATTGAAGAGTACACTGATTCAGAGCGATCTGGATTCACTTGGTAAAGTGGGTGCAAGCAAACAATATGCGTTTTAATATGACTAAATGTATAGATCTAGGAACAAAGAAAGTAGGCCATACTTACAGAGTGGAGGACTCTATCCTGGGAGGCAGTGAGTCTGAAAAAAGATTTGGGGGTGGTGGTGGGAGCCGCGATCGGCTGAACCTGCGGACGGGGCAGGTAAACAAACCGGCCTGGCCCGCCAGGGGCTTTCCCTACACAAGCGGCGTCCCAAGTTTGGGAAACACTGGACTAGATGATTGTAATCAGAGCTGTCCCTTGGGTACAGCGAATTGGGGTGACTGCCCCAGTCCCCGTGCTTTGGGGTCCCCGTGGGTGGGGAGGTGAGGCAGGCGGGTGAGCGGGGTGAGGAGGCGAATGGGGAGGCAGATGGGCAGGGGGGCAAGGAGGAGCCCCTCTACCAAAACCTCCCCCCTCCCGCCCAGTGTCTCCTGCCTGCCAGCAGGCCCCACCAATCAGCGCCTCCCTCTCCCTCTCAGCGCCTACCACCTGCCGCAGATCAGATGTTTTGCGATGTCAGGAGGCACTGGGGGGAGGAGCGAGGGCACAGCGCGCTTGGGGGAGGGGGCAGAACAGGCAGGGTGGGGCCTTGGGGGAAGGGATGGAGTGGGGGCGGGGCCTGGGCAGAGCACCCCCCGGCAGATAGACACCAAGTTTCTAATGTCCCAGGCTCCACACACCCTTAGGGATGGCTCTGATTGTAATGATCCCTTAAAATCTATGAATAGAAACAAACAATGCCATGTAAAGTAAGACAAAATGCAAACAGTAGCAAATCTTAGGGCTAATTCTGCCCTCAGTTATTCCTGTGCAGCTCCAGTGATGCAGGAACTCAGGCAAACTCATCTCTATTGTAACTATTCTGGAAGCTGGATCAAAGACTTTGGAAATGTAAAAGACATCAATTTGTTCACGTCTGAAAGCAGGTTTGAAGAAAGTTGCTCACTCCAACAGTTTAAATGCTGTTCTATGAAAGGAAAACCAGGCACTGAATACCATTTAGAAAAACTGTAGAGATCTTAGGGCAAATGTGGTTTGTCAAAAGGCTCAGAAAGAACGGATACCAATAATAGGGCTTGTGAAAAACTGGATGCCTACCATTTGGTTTTGGATACTGTATAGGAACATTCAGATAAAGTGTTCCAAATCTTGGTGAGAAAGCTAACTGTGGGAATAGACCATGGCAAGAAGGGATATTATTTTTCAATTATTGGATGCGAGGCTCGAACTGATGTGGAACTGGATGGAAAATAGTGCCTACTATTAACATAAAGTTATTAGCTTAATCAATATGGTGAGAAGACAGAAGGGAAAGGGAATTCTTCTTGTTAACAATTTACTATGCAAGGCCTGATCAGATGCCAAGAACAGAGACTAAATGATTAGGCTGCTAAAAAGAAACAAGACATTGTACAAAAAACATAAAGTACTCTTGTTTCCAGATGTTAGTCTGGTAATTGAAGCCAAAAGAAGAGAACTGAGTCCTAGCAAGTGGTATTTTATAAAAGTGGGAACAGAAGCTTATTTCATAGACCCAGATAAGCCCTGTGTGCTGCTGGGGGTAAGAACTGTTCGTGTAGGTATGTGGAACTCTGCAGAGAAACTACTGCAGAAGTGATAACAGAAAATAAGCCCTGGTAGGATTTAGACAATGTCTCTCCCACAAAAGAGTGATGAGGAGGTTTGTATTTGTTGTGGAGATTTAGTTTGTTCTGGGGAGTTTGTTTTGTTTAAGACCTTGGATGATGGTTGCCTGACAAGATCATGTCATTATAGGACAACCAAATTTCCTCCCCATTACTACATATGCAGACTGAAAGAGAAATAAACATGAACACCACCTCTGAATGCTTCTGTCTAGGGGGAAATTCCTGTTAAATAAAAGCATACAAAAAGGGGTTGTGGCCCAGGTACAGAAAGCTTTATATTTCTATCTCCAATCCATGCATCCCAGACACACAAACTCCATTACATTCTAACTGTACCAAAATTACGTCAATAATTTGGACATGACTAAATGGATAAAGGCTAAATGATAGAGACCCTCCCACATTAGCTTTAAATGGCACTTTTCAATGTAATTTAAGATGCATTTAACAAGTGTGTTATGCCAGGTATGTTTACTGATGTTTTCCAAAGATAATGATTTTTATAGTAATAAATTTCCAGACTTACATAGTTGTTGCTGAGGACTTGGGATAAATTCTGATAATCAGGAGATTTACAGTAATTAATAAACATTGATGGGTAGTACCTTGTTTTGATAACAGGGAGTTTCAAATAGGTGAAGTCTGGACAATCAAGGCCGAGCTACATACTTCTAAAATATTTGCTTGCGAAGGGCTTTTCTTTAACCAGATTTGGATAGCGACACTGATCATAGTTATGTCTTTTGGCCTTCCTGGCTTGGGGATTGCATTCTGCCAGCTCACAGAAGCTTGGTGAGCCAATACATTTTCATGCTTGCCATCTTATATTCCAGAATCTAAATTTTCATTTAAAAAAACAACAACCTTTTAGCCATTATTGTTGCAAAGATAGCCCTCAAAACATAAATTGAATAACCAATGCAGTGTAGTCCGCTGGAGTATGCAGACATCCTGAACCAATTGTGTGACCAACATAATGGCCAGCTCTCATCTCCACACTGGTCTTTCATTCTCCTCTACAGCCTGATGATAACACAACTCATTGGGAGCAGACTCTTCTGTCCATACTCCTTGAACAAGCTTGAGTTGGGAATTTAGGTTTCAGGGACTCTTTATCCTTCAGCACTTGTACTTAGAAGTTGTGGGGTTCTTTTCTCTTTGGGCGGCTCTGTGAAATTTCCCTTACAATAGTAATCTAAATAAAAAGAAGATTTAGTAAAAATAGAAAAGGGAACTAAACTAGATGAGGTATTTTCAACTCACTTACAGAGAAAAGTGATTGCCTTATATCCCTTGAAAGCAGTATCCTCCTTCTGAACTCTTTTGCCCATCTGTTGGCATCGCACTGCTGTCTACAGAAACGCTTTTGTCTGCTATCCTCGAGACTTCCTAATCAAGCCCCACCTGATCCAGGGCTGCTACTCCTCTTTCCTAACCAGTTTTCTCCGGTTACCTATGCACACCATAACGTCTCATAAAACAGCTTCATTCTTCACCTTGTAGAAGATGGTCCATTCAGGAAAAGAAAATCCTTAACTATGATTAATGGCTGCCTTTCAAAGGTTTACAACCTAGCTCAGATTTTACTTTCACTGGCGATAGGCATTTTTGGTCAAGTCCCATGACAAACCTTCCAAGCAATTTTATTTATTTCCCCCCCATAACCTATGAATTATAGACAGAGGTTCAGATCTCTGTCACAGAACAGTCAACTCTGAAATCTAATCATGTTGACATAAATGTCAATATTGTTACCAGTACTGCTTGGCAGTACTCCACACACTAGGATTATGGTTAACACAAAAAGGATAAAATAATCGGATATTTTATTTAAGTAATTATGACATATTTTTGATATTTGATTTTGAAACAATTGCAGAGCCTCATAACTAAAAACAAAGAAAAATATAAAAGCTATTTACAGTGGCTCAGGTCACTTTAATGGAATAGTACAGATCTTGTGGGTATTTTCCTTTAAATATAATTATCATATTCAGATAGTAATTTATCTGAAAAATAATCTGTGTGAATGAATCTGTAAGAAAATATACAGTATTTGCCCTGGACTTGTCAATGGAACAACCTGTGTGCTTAAAGTTAAGCACATATATAAGTGACTACAAGTTTGAGGCCCAAATTTGCTACAGCCAAATTGGGCTTGAGTTAAATGTGGCTTCTTCTAGTATATGAGAGTTAACTTCATAAAAAGAGAAAGAAAGAGAGGAAGAAAGGGGAAGAAGCTCAGTGAAAGCATTTCAACTGCTCTGGGTTCTGTTATGTTTTATAATAGTCATAAAAAGTACAGTGCAGTACATCACATTATAAATTAAGAAAAACAACCCCAAAAAAGAACAAAGTATATTCATGCATTAGGACCATTATGAAAAAGGTAGAAAAGTTTGGGATTTCTTTTAAGATTATTGAAAACTGGGCTGTAACCTACAGAAAATAATTAAATGTAAGTAACATATAGCTCATGTTTTATAATATACTGTATATTGATTTTCTTAGAGGAAAAAGACCTAACCTGGAAGAACACCCTGTATTATGAGAATAATCTGAAATGCCAACCTAGCATTTTCGTACTTCAAAATGTTTTCAGTTTTGATAACCAGGCACGACTGTTAAAAATACATGAGGCTGTTAAAAATACATGTTTACTTTAGTAGTTTATAATTCAAAGGGGCACTTTAGTGGGTGGAGCTGTAAATTGGCAAGTGGATTGCTGCCACAGTGGAGTAAACTGCATCTCTGCAAGGATCTTTACTAAGAATAGATGTGGTCACAGTGATAATTAAAAAGGGCTTGGCCTGAAAGAAGCTTTGGTGGGGAATGATTAAAGTTATGGAGGTGGTTGCTGGGTGCATAAAAACTACACTAAAAATTACATGGCACAGATTACTTTAAAAGGGTTACATTAAGATGAAAAAGATACACAAAGTATAACTGATAGGCCATAGTTTTTATTTTTAGCAGCGCCAATGAAAGAAACCGGCATTTGAAGTATTTATGCTAACAATAACTCAGAAGGCACAATTTTACAGAAGAAAAAGATAACTTGTGTTGTGAGAAGATGTGGTGAGATTGTGGGAAGGTGTACACACTTAGAGGCATATTTTTTCTATCACTTTTCAAATGAACCAGATCAGAGATTAATTGCTTTGTATCAAGTATTTGGTACAGTTTAACCTTTGAAAATAATAAAATGTGTAGAAGGTCAACCTCAGAGGTCTGAGATTTCCTGGGGTGGGTGGTGATGGTGGTGGGAATGCCTTTTATGCAATCAGAATGTCAAAAGGTATCAGATTTCTCTGGGCAGTAATAATTTACTAATCAATTAATAGGGTGATACTCTTTTGGGCTATTTATAAGCGCCAAGACCCTTTGCAATGGGTCTCAAACCAGCCATTTTATGCTAAGATTCTGGGCTGCAAGTTGTGAATTCATTTTAGTGATGATGTAATCATTGCACCACTGATGGATACTCTGAAGCTTCATCACTCAGTGACCATGCAGTTATGAGCTTTGGGATCAACCATGAACAAAAGAGTAAATATTCTAATCCAAAGTGCAGATCGGGATAGGTAGGGGGTTTACAATAAACGTGCCCTCTGACTGCAGGAATTCCTTGCCAGAGAACGGCATCAATGGGGTTTATTTACCTGTATGGGCTCAGGGAGTGTGCAAGTTCCCTGTACCTGTGAGGGAAGCTCCATCAGCAGCAGCATTCTTCTGTGGAGCTTTAACTGACTGGAGCTCCACAGGAGCCTCTCCAACAAAAGCAGCCTGAAATTTGAGCTAAATCACTGCATCTACTTGGTGCTGTAGCCCAACCCCTTCCCGGGTGGTTCTGCTTCTACTGTTGGTTGAACTGACTGGCTCTAGCTCTCCCACCAGGGGAAGGGATATAGCTGACTTTCTACTGTTACGCTGCAGCCTAGATTCTGCTAGTGGAGTAAGTCAGGCTCACAGTCTCTTCCAAGCCCTTCCTCCCACTCTGCCCACCTCTCACCAGTCACTTCATGGAGAAAGCAGGAGCTGTTTCCTTCCCCATGTAGTCATGCTCACCTTCACTCATGCACCATATCTCCCCTGCTCAACCTGACCAAGACTATTTCAGCTCAATCTCTGACAATTAAGTTTTTCTTTTACTGGCAACTTTAACTTATCAACTTGCCCCTTGACCCCATTCTTTCTTGGCTTCTAACTGCCCTTGCTCCTTCTTATCCTCTTCCTCACCCACTTTAAAGTTAGGAACTAAGTATTAAGTACAACAAAATAATTTGTTATTCTCTGGGCAACTGAGAAATTAATGGATGTGACAGACCTGTTGACGCTGTGCCTGATATCTGTCCAAGCATTCTCTCCTTTCTATTGTACCTCCTATGATTATGGAGCAAAAGGCTTCCAAAGACAAGTGGGCTGCCCATCCAATCAAACATGGAAAGGGAATTGAGCGAATCTTCTAAAAAATCAACAGATTAATCCAGAACATTTGAAATGTTCTCCTTCTTCTAGATGTCCCACAAGAGATCATGCACAAGTTCTAAGGCAACAAATTGGTGGTATCTTAGCCAGGGAAGAGATTGTAGAGGGCAAAATTAGATAGATGGCTCTACTAATAATTCTGAAATTATGCTAGATTCTAGAAGCTTCTCTTGCAACTCTTCACATTTCAAGCAAAAGAAAGATGATGGGGAATGCCCTTTTGAAAAGGAAAGTCTTCAGGAGGAAGAGAATTTTCCATAATATATATCTCTATGGGGGACTTCCAGAACAATCAGAAAACAGGAGATTGGAGACATTTGTCTGCAAGTTCCCTTGTAGGGAAGACTCAGTGACAGGTGCCTTTGCAAAAAAAGTGCATATACGGGGACTAATTTCTTTCCTTTATTCCCTCTGCTGCAAAATGCAGTAGTGGAGATTTTAGTGGAAGTTATGGTGAATTGGATATTAGTAGTCCCTTTTTAAATTTATCTGGAGATTCAGATCTTGGTTCCAGGCACTAATAAGAATACTAATGGACTATGCAAGAGAAT
This sequence comes from Platysternon megacephalum, assembly GCA_003942145.1. Lineage (NCBI taxonomy): Eukaryota > Metazoa > Chordata > Testudines > Platysternidae > Platysternon > Platysternon megacephalum. The sequence continues at coordinate 83,143 of QXTE01000036.1, read as the reverse complement.
TGGGAAGGCTTGAGAGCTAGTAACATATCACATCAGGCTGATGACTCAGCTGTAAGGAACTCAGTGGAGATCATATCTCATATGTCTTCTATCAAGAAATTCCTTGAGGAGGCAGGTTTACAGAGGGAAGCTATTAAGTTTTCTATTATCTCTCTGGAAAGTCTCCATGAATATATCTTACAACAGAATTTATAGCAGCTTTATGCCATGGATAGGAAACAGAGATAGAAGATCTTCTATCAACCCTAAACTACTAGTAATAGCCTATTTGGCAGACAGGATTAAAGAGGGTAGGGCCCCAAGTAGCCTTAAAATTTATGCTTCTGCTTTAAATTCTGTTTTTCCAGACATTAACAAATCTAAAGCATATGAGATTATGAGCATCTTCTACTTCAAATCCTGACTTTCCCAAATACAGTGAAAAATGGGGCACTGGTGCATTACTTTCCCTTTTATCAGAGATCAATAATTGCAAGACTAGTGACTGAGTGCTTATTGGCTTCTTTTGGACTAGCAGACTCAAAACTCCACCTGGTTAGAATTTCAGAACCTTAATTAAGGGACACTGTGCATGGATATGTAATTTTCTGGATAGAATGGACAAAATTCAACTCATCTCCCAACTTTACTGTGTCTAGATTGTTCTAGATCATTCTAAGCAAAACAGTTTAAATTTTATTGTGTTAACAAATATACACAGAAAGGTACAGAGAACGGAGGAAAGACAACTCTTCTGAATGACACTGTCCCTTTAATGGGCTGCTTCTCCTCCCAGCCCCAAACACTCAAACCAATCTGTCAGGTTGATTAAAGAGACCTGGGTCCATGGATCACATATTAACAATCCTTGGATGGAAGCTACAGTAAAACGTAATTTAAGAAAAAAAATCCCATTCATCATGTGGTTACTAATACAAATACAGTGATTAAAAAACATCGATGCTCCAGAACTATCAAGAGCATAATGTAACAGTGTAAGTGTCCTTGACCTTGATTTCGCGAGGAACTTAAGCATGAGACAATAGTCCCAATGACATTGATGGGACAGCGGAACTACTCACATGCTCAAAGTTATGTACACATTAAGTACCATGCTGAATCAGCCTTTAGGTTGTATTGGCACAAACTGTTTATAGGTCAGATGTCTCATCTAGAATTTAAAATCCTATAGTGTGCAGAATGAATGGCTTTGTATTAAAAATTAAAAAGCTATAGTGAAATATATTTTTACTAGAGAAGCTTCTTAAAACAGAATAGTGTAGACCTGACCAATATTGCAGCCTTATTTTTCTCCTCATCGTTATACAGACAACACAAACTGTTTGTGTTCTTACATAGCTTAAATCTCTTGATCAGTTTCTGCTGGATGAACTCATCTTTGAAAAGGATGTTCAAACTGACATGAAGAATGTCTGATCACTTTTGCTACTCTATGTGAGCTCAGAGCAGCAGAAAGGGAAGGTTCCCACTCGTTAAAGCTCCTACAAGAGAGTATTATAATAGACAGACATTCATGACCACGTAGGCAAGTATAGTACCGATGAGCTCATATTACTGCTTGACAATTCTTCAGTAACTTTTTGTAACAATAACCAGAAAGAAGTTCGATGAAACCAGCTCTCTCTCTTTTGAAGTGATACAGCTACAGTTGAACATCTAAAGATTTTTCTGGAAAAAAAATCAAAAGCTTATTTGAAAACTACGCGGGCACTTATGTTAGTAGCTTTGTCATGAAGTGCCTCTAAAGATGAAAATGACAGTAAAAGGTACATATGGCAACATTCTAGAAGCCCTATCTGACAGAGATTTAAGATATACATATAGGAAATGATGAACCTGGTTCGCTCTAAAGAATNGGGGGGGGGGGGGGGGGGGGGGGGGGGGGGGGGGGGGGACGACAAATAAAATAATGTAAAGAATAAGAGACCCCAAACTCCATCGGTTCAACATAGCTCTGCTAAGGAAATCTGCATTCTATACAGTAAAATAAACACAAAGAATTAAATTGGCAGTATTAACAATGTTGCTAAAAATATCTGCAGTAATCTGGTGAGAATTTTAAGTACTTAACAAGTTAGAAAATAAAAGAAATCAGTCTCTTTCTTCATAAAAAGTATAAGCCCAGTTGAGATAGAAAACAAATTATGCGTGGGGCTAGCCACCCTATTTCAATGGTGGGGGGAAAACCCACAACCATCCTGAGCAGCCACAAAATGTCATCATGATCAGGAAAACACAGTTATTGTAAGAGGGACTTCAGACTCCAAAAAGGTCCTGTTGGAAGACTCTGGAATTGCAAAGATTATAAAGTGAATTTTAAAAACATATAGCTTTCATTTCATAAACTGAGTTAGATCAAATTTACTGAGCCAAGTCCTAAATTTCTTCTATCTACAGTAACCTATCTAGGCAGTTATACTGAACTCCTCAAGTTAAGCACTATAAATGAAGGGGAATTTTGCCTGAGTACAGATGGGATTCAGCTCACTGGGATGCAAATAGGAAGGTTATGTCTCATGACACTATGCTGCATATTTGTAACCAGTGATAAGTCATCTTGAACGCTGAAGGTTTCTTCCTGCTTAAGAAAGAACCAGCAGCACTGTTGATGGGTTGGAACTCAGGTAATAAACATAGTGTTCATATGATTTGATTTGTGATATGGTCAAGAGTGTCCTTAAAAGCTGCTTATAAAATTAAGTTTTCTTCCACAGTGCATTGGTGGTGGCTGCATATCATGAGGTTGAGTACAAGCATTACAATGATATCATTTTAGTGATATGACTAAATGACATGTCAACTTTGCCACTAGCAGTATGAGAAAAAAGCCAGTGAACATGCCTCATAATAAGAGAACTACACATAAATACATTTGAATTCTGTAATGTGAAAATAAAGATCACGACCTGCTGTGTATGCTGAAAAACAAGGAGACACAAAGTCATAAAGGTACCTTCTAAAATACAAGATGTAGAAATGTTAATGGCAACACATAGCTAATGCTTCATAAAGAAATAAAATCCTTTTTGGGTTGTCATCTCTCTGGAGCTCAGGATGTTCCCTTTCGGTGTGGAGGCAACATGCACTTACTACTGAGCAGACATATGACATATGTGACTTAGCAGTATTATTCAGTTGGATCTAGCAATTGTTTAAACCATTTGGAAGCAATAAAAGAGCACAATCGGGAACTGTGCTGTCTTATTTTCAAAAAAAGGGCAGATTTTGGGAACATTCTGATGGCTGCGCAATGTACCATATGCATCCTAACATCTTCTCTGAACACTCTCCATTTGTCCATATTTTCCTGTAAATAAAATGCTCAGAATTGAACATTATATTCTGGGTGCTCTACACTGGAGTCATACAGACCTTTAATTTCCTGGGCTGTTATTCCTTTATGTATGCAGCCTAAAACTGCATTGGCCTTTGTTGCTCTCATTTGACATTACAAACTATGTCCAACTTGCTGTCACTATCACCAATAAATTTCTCCTACTGAATATCTGTTTATCCAGATGTATTAGTTCAACCATGCAAAAAGTTACTCACTTGCCTGGGGTTAGTAATTTTTTGACAGGCAAGATATCAACATTAAGATAGGCGAATATACTTTGTTCTTCTGTGTAGTAAATACAGAGATTGTCTGCAGCCCTCCAATTCACAATCCTATAATATCTCTGAGGCAACTACATATATTTCTATCTGTCTTTTAATACCATTTAGCAGTTGGAAATAAGGGGGAAGGATCTAGCAGCTGTGATCAACCAGCTTTCTGCCGACCACATAAAGTGCTCCACAGAACACAATTTAAGAACCTCTGACCTACAAGGCATGACTTACATACATGCCAGCTGACTTTTATATGTTCAAATTTTCCAAGTGTTCCCTTATGGTTCCCCGTTCTTTGTGAACAGTTATTTTTACAAGGATTTCCTCATTTTTGAACTGTCTAAACTTACTTTATTTTTTGTGGTTGAATACAGATTTAAACAAGGAGTTCAGTACCATGGCTATTTGAGTCAACACTGGACACTGATCCTCCCACCACTTACTAATGGGCCTATTTTTTTCTCCTCTGGTATTTTTCCTCCTGATGTGTTTATAAAAGATGTTAATCTTTTTGCTTAGCATTAACACATCCTGGCCTCCAAGTAAATAATAATTAAGCACAGTCAGAGTATCAACTGGTAATTTAGTAGCCTCAGCCAAACTCTCAGTGCTTTCTAGTTGCAGCTACCTATAGTAGGAGCATCAAAGTATGTGGGTAAAAGGGCTGAATAGCTATGGTCTCTTAAGCTTCAATCCTGTAAATACTTACACATAAGCAACTTTATACAAAAACACATGGTCCCACAGACTCTACCTTGCACAAGCTTAACTTGACGCATATAAGTAATTCCATTGGCTTCAACAGGCATAAAGTTAAGTGCATGCATAAGAATTTGCAAGATAAGGGCCTTAGTGATTCCATAATTTCTTTTCTCAGTTCACAAGTAGAAAAAAATTTTTTTTTCTAACTGCCAGCCCCAGCAACCTCAACCTGATATCTCAGTGGCTTAGTGTTTTGTGAGCAGGGCATCACCATCAGTAAGCCTGACCCAATTGAGGTGTATTATACTCATGTGATACTTGAAGCATACAAACTTGTGTACTACATTGAGGTAAAGATTCTGCCTCTGAAACTGTCACCAATTCCACTAATCCATGTAGCCAGCTATGGTAGGTAAGGTATAAGTATGGATAGAGCTCTGCGCAGATACAAAAATGTGGATCTGCATCCGCCAGGATCAACCCGCGATCCGACCCACAATCTGCTAGCCAACTTTTACCTCTATCCGCATCTGCAAGCTGTCGCAAGGGGGGGCGGAGATGAGCGAGTGGGCGGGGGGGTGTTGCAGGGAAGAGGAAGCGTGAGGGCAGGGACTGTGGGTAAGGGGCGGGGTCTCGAGGAGAAGGGGCCATGGGCAGGGGGGGGGCTGAGCTGCTGGATGGCGAGCAGGTGCTAGACAGCCCCAATTCCAATCTGCCGCCCAGCCCCAGCCATTGGCTGCTGGCTGCCAGCCCAGAGCACATTGCACCCCCCCGGGTTGCCCGAGCCAGATGCCACAGGACAGGCGCCGCTAGGGTGAGCAGATGTCCCAATTTTATAGGGACAGTCCTGATATTCGGGGCTTTTTCTTATATAGACACCTATTACCTCACACTCTGTCCTAATTTTTCATACTTGCTAGCTGGTCACCCTAGGTGCTGCCATGAGACATGGCACCAGAGTCTAGCTGCTGCTGCTCAACATGTACTTGCCAGATACAAGGCCTGTCGCCTCGGGGGACAGGAGGGCAGGACGAGGCCCAGGAGGCCCCAGGGCCCGGCTCAAATTCCCCACCCCCCGCATGCGTGGGTCTGCCTGAGAGGATGGGAATGGGCTCCCAAGTCTTCTCACCTGTTCCTGCTTATCCCCTGGTTCGTGAACTTTCATCCCTCCACTCCGAGCCGTCAGCCAGGCAGCCCGGCTCCTTGGTCTCTCCTCCATGGTCTCTCCATCCCCTGCCAGGCACTTACTCTCTCCCTTTCCCTCACTCTCCCTTCTCACCACTCCCAGCCCAGGCAGCATACTTTTTATCCCTATTTCATAGAATCATAGAATATTAGGGTTGGAAGGGACCTCAGATCATCTAGTCCAGGGGTCCCCAACGGGGTGCCCGTGGGTGCTATGGCGCCCGCCGGGGCATCTAAGTGTGCCCGTGTACTGGCCGGCGGACGAGCATCCGCCGAAATGCCGCCAACAAGCATCATCATCCAGAGGCGTCACCGCCGAAATGCCACCGATTTTCGGCGGCTTTTCGGCGGTGACGCCTCTGGATGCTGCTGCTTGTCGGCGGCATTTCGGCGGCAACGCCTATTGACATTGCCGCTTGTCGGTGGCATTTCAGCGGATGCTCGTCCTCCGCCACGGTCCTCCGTGGCTCGTCGTCTGGTGTCCGCCAGACGAAAAATGTTGGGGACCACTGAAGTCCAACCCTCTGCTCAAAGCAGGACTAATCCCCAACTTTTTTTTTTGCCCCAGATCCCTAAATGGCCCCCTCAAGGATTGAACTCACAACCCTAGGTTTAGCAGGCCAATGCTCAAACCACTGAGCTATTTAAAGTGCTCCAGGCTCTGTCGGAAATCAGATTACCTTTTCCTGGACGAGCAGCAAAGAATCCTGTGGCACCTTATAGACTAACAGACTTTTCCTGGACGTATTTCTTGGCTTCATAGCCCCAGCGGGGGGGGGGGGGGGGGGGGGAAAGGGAGGGGTGTTCGCCGCCGCTGCCATGAACGGGGCTCAGGACCGGGCTGCGCTTTATAAGCTGCCCACCAGGCGCTGGGAAGAGGCAAAGTGTCTCCAAAACGGTTTGGGACTTGGCAAGCGCAGCTCAGCTTGGCTCGGCCCTGTGCGAACGTGTCTCTGTCTCCACTCCAGATCCATAGAGCCCTGTGAGGTTGTATCTGGATCCGCTCCACTATCCGCAAAAATGGTCCGCGGATATGAAGCAGATAGCTGCGTATTTGCAGGGCTCTAATTATTGCATTAAAGTAAAGACAAAAGGTTCAGGTTTTTCTAATTTCCTGGATAGCAGAGAATAGGTTAAAAGCAATTTATTGGAAATTCTTAAACCATTTATCAAATAAGAAGCCTACACTTACTACAGTGACCTTCATATAGTTTAATTGGACTGTGCTAAGCTTTTAAAATTAAACCTGGTACTGGATTCAAGGTTTTACTTCTGCATATCTTGATGTTTCTTCATTCATGACTTTTTTAAAAGGTTATGATCATTCAGATCATTCAGGGCCCCTTGATGATCAAAATACAAAAGGAGCGCTTAAAGATGATAAAGTCATGGCGGAGAAACTAAATGGATTCTTTGCTTCAGTCTTCACGGCTGAGGATGTTAGGGAGATTCCCCAACCTGAGCTGGCTTTTGTAGGTGACAAATCTGAGGAACTGTCACAGATTGAAGTGTCACTAGAGGAGGTTTTGGAATTAATTGATAAACTCAACATTAACAAGTCACCGGGACCAGATGGCATTCACCCAAGAGTTCTGAAAGAACTCAAATGTGAAGTTGCGGAACTATTAACTAAGGTTTGTAACCTGTCCTTTAAATCGGCTTCGGTACCCAATGACTGGAAGTTAGCTAATGTAACGCCAATATTTAAAAAGGGCTCTAGGGGTGATCCCGGCAATTACAGACCGGTAAGTCTAACGTCGGTACCGGGCAAATTAGTTGAAACAATAGTAAAGAATAAAATTGTCAGACACATAGAAAAACATAAACTCTTGAGCAAGAGTCAACATGGTTTCTGTAAAGGGAAATCGTGTCTTACTAATCTATTAGAGTTCTTTGAAGGGGTCAACAAACATGTGGACAAGGGGGATCCGGTGGACATAGTGTACTTAGATTTCCAGAAAGCCTTTGACAAGGTCCCTCACCAAAGGCTCCTACGTAAATTAAGCTGTCATGGGATAAAAGGGAAGGTCCTTTCATGGATTGAGAACTGGTTAAAGGACAGGGAACAAAGGGTAGGAATTAATGGTAAATTCTCAGAATGGAGAGAGGTAACTAGTGGTGTTCCCCAAGGGTCAGTCCTAGGACCAATCCTATTCAATTTATTCATAAATGATCTGGAGAAAGGGGTAAACAGTGAGGTGGCAAAGTTTGCAGATGATACTAAACTACTCAAGATAGTTAAGACCAAAGCAGATTGTGAAGAACTTCAAAAAGATCTCACAAAACTAAGTGATTGGGCAACAAAATGGCAAATGAAATTTAATGTGGATAAATGTAAAGTAATGCACATTGGAAAAAATAACCCCAACTATACATACAACATGATGGGGGCTAATTTAGCTACAACGAGTCAGGAAAAAGATCTTGGCGTCATTGTGGATAGTTCTCTAAAGATGTCCACGCAGTGTGCAGAGGCGGTCAAAAAAGCAAACAGGATGTTAGGAATCATTAAAAAGGGGATAGAGAATAAGACAGAGAATATATTATTGCCCTTATATAAATCCATGGTACGCCCACATCTCGAATACTGTGTACAGATGTGGTCTCCTCACCTCAAAAAGGATATTCTAGCACTAGAAAAGGTTCAGAAAAGGGCAACTAAAATGATTAGGGGTTTAGAGAGGGTCCCATACGAGGAGAGATTAGAGAGGCTGGGACTCTTCGGCTTGGAAAAGAGAAGACTAAGGGGGGACATGATAGAGGTATATAAAATCATGAGTGATGTTGAGAAAGTGGATAAGGAAAAGTTATTTACTTATTCCCATAATACAAGAACTAGGGGTCACCAAATGAAATTAATAGGCAGCAGGTTTAAAACAAATAAAAGGAAGTTCTTCTTCACGCAGCGCACAGTCAACTTGTGGAACTCCTTACCTGAGGAGGTTGTGAAGGCTAGGACTATAACAATGTTTAAAAGGGGACTGGATAAATTCATGGTGGCTAAGTCCATAAATGGCTATTAGCCAGGATGGGTAAGAATGGTGTCCCTAGCCTCTGTTCGTCAGAGGATGGAGATGGATGGCAGGAGAGAGATCACTTGATCATCGCCTGTTAGGTTCACTCCCTCTGGGGCACCTGGTATTGGCCACTGTCGGTAGACAGATACTGGGCTAGATGGACCTTTGGTCTGACCCGGTACGGCTTTTCTTATGTTCTTATGTTCAGTATCACTAAACAGGTAAATTCTGACGTGGTGGAGGAAAATGTTAAACCTAATCAAAAGAAAATATAGTGTTAGTTTTTTTAAGGCAGGGAACCAAAAAATTGTAATAGAAAGTACTGTGCTAGTGTCACAATAATCAAATATACTTAAATAATAGTTTTCTTTAAAAAAAAAAAAAAAAAGAAGTGTAGAGTGTAAACCAACAGAATAATACTTCATATACCATTAGCGTGTTGATATGGATACCTAATTGCAAAGTAAAAAAGAAACCACTGATGCACCAATAAATATTTCATTGCTAGTAGTTTGTTATATGTTGAGAAAAGATTATAGTTAAAACATGTGCATGTAAAACAAAATAAGTAACTTCATTTATATTTTTATATAAAAAGGACATTTATAGGATATTTAATATACACTTAAAATTTATATATTGAGATGTTTAGATGTTATCTGAATCTGTTATCCTTTAAAAACTATATCACAATTCTGTAAGAATATTTTATACTATTGCTATAGAAAACCAATTTAAATAATCAGGATTTTCCTTCATACTGGCCCCAGTTCAGCTAGGTACTTAGGCATGTGGTTTGTTTTAGGCACATGAGTAATCCCATTGACTTCAAATGAATTACTAATGTGCTTAAAATTATGGATATTCTTAAATACCTTGTTGAATTGGGGCCATTACCAGGAGAATTGTCACCACATTTAGTGCCTCCATATAATAATCTGAATGGATTTTCTTTCAATTATATATTACATTTACAAAATATTAAGAATAGTATTTCTATTACTATCATGGTAGCTGGAATGCAAATTGAATCCAGTGAGATTTCTACAGCAACGGAAGTACATTGAATAACAGGAACACATATCTTTCATGGAGATTGCGCAGTTTTCCCTTCACTATTGTTCAAGAAATGAAGATTAGTAATGCCATTTTTAGATTAGTAATGCCATGTAAACATTCAGAACATGATCAACCAGTGTATATACATCAGGGTAGGCTCAATTCTGCAAAACTTTGAGCGAGAGTTTCGCTATGAAGCCCTAATGATACAGGGTTCAATCCAGCAAAGTGTCCTCAACTTCCATTGACTTCACTGAGAGTTAAGGACACTCAGCGCCTTCCAAGATTCTGCCCTTATTATTTTAAATATTCTAAATTAAAGAAATCAGCCAAACATTGTTACATATGAGTTTTTCAAGAACTGTACATAATTGTGGATGCTGTGGTTCTGGTTTTCTGATTTTTGTAGATTGTGCTCTAATTCTTTCAAACATACTTCCTGATGTTTCTCTCTCTAAAGAAAAAGAGGGAAAGGGGATGCAAGTTAGAAATAAAATACAAAATAAAAATACAGTAAGACTAGTACTTCAAGTGTATAACCCTGTCTGTCATTCCCTAAAATTTTAGTCAACTCCACACAAACGCAAGACCTTCAAAATGACCCCAAAATCTTGAACTTATACATTATGTCTCCTGAGCACAAATTGATCTGTTTGAGTAACTTTATACTCTTAAAAAAGGAAATGAATCCTGGGATATCCTTTACAGCAACTGTTGAACATTTTGCATTTCCATCATTAAAGATTTGTGGCACCTTAATTCCAATACAAACTCAAAACTCTCATGCTTATTTTTTTAATGAGAACATCTGTTACTGATCTTTAATGCAGCCCTTTTGTTACCCTTTAAAATAAAGGGTGAATGATAACACCGTTTACTTGTTGATTAGATCCATATATGGTAATTTGTTACATAAACAATAGTCATTTTTTGGATTTTCTTTTCTGCCTATCATAACACGATTTCAGATGTGAGTTACTTCAAATAAACGACATTTTTCTTAAATTTGTTAGTCATTTATAACATTTAGATTTAATTCTAACATTATATGAAATAATCAGGTTAAAGTGAACTAAAGAAAAAAATGCCTTCTTGAGCCCTGACTGTTTCCAGCATCATGCTAACAGGAATAAAACAATATGATTTTTGTTTTTCCTTTCCATAATGTATTCTCAATTTTATGGATATGTAACTGGAGAAGGTGAACAATGTATATGTTTTGTGTTTGTTCAGAATAACGCTCCCCTCAGGCATAAATAATTCTCTTTTCATATTTATTTTGAACTGGCGCCTAAATACTTCTAGAATGGAAACCATTGAAAAGTATACTACAGACCTGATACAGAGGTATCAGAGAGATTCTGCTGAAAAATAATAGCAATGACTTGTAGTCCTTATCTAAAAGGTTTCAGACCCAGGTGGGAGATTTGGAAGTGGAGTTACAAGATAAAATAATTTAGAATATATGGGAAAGTCTCTGGTCATGTGACTCAAATTCTTTTATAAAGCTAAGCGAGTTGTAATAAATCCATGCTTAGAGGCTTGACTATGTTCCCATTGACCTCAATGTCAGAACTCCAACTGGTTTCAACAAAAGCAGGATCAGGCTCATAAAAAATGAAGAAGTGTATAGGTATCATGGATAGATTTTTAGAGGTACCTTTCAAAATGGGAAAAAAAACAAAAAAGGGGACAAGAACACCCTGCCCAAAATAGAAATGCCAAAGGGGAGTGGGGGGGGGGAGAGGGGAAAGGAAGAGCAGGAATGATGAATGCTGACTGTTGTAGGAGCAGCAGTGATCTGTATGCTATGTATAACCTGTATGCTCAAAAGGTCTGTTACACCTTCCCCGTCCCCACCTTCTTTTGAGCTTAGCTATCAGTATAATAAACGTGCTGCTTTCTGCCAAACTCTGGTGGGTCATTAGTTCTCCCCAAGCTTACTAGCTGGCCCAATTTCGGGTAACATTACTGGTGGACAATGCAGGCAGCTTAGTGGAGGATTTGACCCAAGAGTAGGGTCCCCTGGTGCCCTCCGGTAGTCTCTTGAGCGGGTCGGCTCGAGCCTGCATGAAAAAGTGGTAGGCTAGCAACCCACTGCAGGGAGAAAAGGACGCCGCTACTAAGTATGCCACTGTGGGGCAAGGGGAAGAAAAAGGCGAAGCAGCCCGAGCGAGAAGACACCCTCCCTTGGGGAGCGTCGCCGTCGCCAGGGGTGTTGTTAGAAGGGCTCCAAAAGAAAGGGGCAGACCCCTGGATGCCAGGGGCGGTTCCACCTGGGAGTACAATTCCTGAACTAGAGCTCATATTAGATAAATATGTACTTATATACGGTCCCAACAAGGCGGGACTGGATCGTGCAACCGCCTGGCTGCTGTGAAAAGCAGGCTGGCAATGGCAGGCGGCAAAAAGTCAGCTCGCCACTGAAATAGAGTCACTCAAGGACCGATGTAATGAGTTGGAGAAGGAACAGGATATGTGGAAGGCGCAGGCTCTGACTGGCAGCGCCCAGGTGTCTTCCCTTTCTGTAGCTGCATTACAGGTGGCGGCAGCAGAGGAGGAGCGGGAGCGGGTGAAAGTAGAAAATGCTGCTCTGAGCCAGGCAGTTACCTGCCTGAAGGATCTGGTCCTGGAGGGGTCCACCCAGGAGAACAGGGTCCGGGGGGCTTATTCAGCCTGGGTCGCCGCTGTTGGGGTGAAAGCCCAGGGTGGTGCGGGACCATATGATGATTGGGACGGGGATATCTGGTATGATCTGGATCCCCTGGATCTGGACTCCGGATGGCCGGACCCCAGACACGGTGTTGCAGCAGTCCGGAGGGTGGTCCGAAACTATGGGCCTGCGCCCGCAGGGTGCAAGGCAGCCCCAAGTACTGGACAGACTGTGGCAGAGACCAAGTTGGCTCCCGCGCAAGCAATAGAGTTAGCAAAAACCCTGGGTGGCACAGATAATACCCCGGAGGGAAAATGGGTACACCACGGACAACTCAAACAAGCAGGGTCTGCTGCAGTGGGAGCACTGTGCTAATTTGTTTCTAAGCTTCTATCTTTCAGCCTCCGAACCAGAACATCAGAAGAGCTGGTACCAGCTGAAGAGTTATAGAAATACCAAGGTTATAGTGTTGCGACAAAGTCTGTGTTCAGTGTTGTATGTTCTGTGCCTGTCTCTGGTGGGTATCCTGTGCTAGCATTGGGTCCAGAGAGAGAGGGAATACTACACTAAACAGGGTAAATGCCTTTTCCTCTCTCTACTTTCCCCATCTCCAACCAAATTACCAATCACATCCACCTCTGTCCTAAAGACTTTGGTCCCCAATGCATCAGGTTTATTTTTTGTTAGGTTCTCTAATAATCATTTTGTTGTTAATTTTTGTTATTGATACATTTGTATTGTTAGTTACATTTTCTTGTATTGTTAATTCCATACTTTCCTCTATGCACCCTGGTTCTACTTCCCCAAGCCCTAAAGAGTAGTTCATGGGCCCCCATAACCTGTACAACTAAATGTCAGTTTAAGGCCTGGTCCACACTAGGGGGGGGATCGATCTAAGATACGCAACTTCAGCTACAGGAATAGTGTAGCTGAAGTCGAAGTATCTTATTTCGACTTACCTCCCGTCCTCACGGCGCGGGATCGACGGCCGCGGCTCCCCCGTCGACTCCGCTACCGCCGCTCGCCCTGGTGGAGTTCCGGAATCGATGGGAGCGTGTTCGGGGATCGATCTATCGCGTCCAGACGAGACGCGATAGATCGATCCCCGATAATTCGATTGCTACCCGCCGATCCAGGCGGGTAATGTAGACGTAGCCTAAGTATCAGCAATTTCACCAAGTTCTCTGTTACTATGTATCTTCCAAATCAGTTTAACCTTGCATGACAACTGTGGTACTCCTACAAATCTTATTTGTTGTGTGTACTTAAGGAGGTCCTGACCTCAGTGACTTTTATTGTTTGATGGGTATTGCAGCATCAAACTTGGGCCTCAGTTTGTTTGTCGATGTACCCAATTATTGTGATGGTGATAGTTTTACTGTATACCCAATTATGATGATTGTGATTGTTTGCATTTGTGTTTATGTTATATCTGGTGTTTAGTCAATTGTAATGGTTTTAGTTATATTCACCTGGTTATGATTGTTTGGTTTGTTTGCAACAGATCACCTGTGCCCTACAACGACAACAACTACTGTAACGATCATAGATCAAGGGGCGGAGTGTTGTAGGAGCAGCAGTGATCTGTATGCTATCTATACCCTGTATGCTCAAAAGGTCTGTTACACCTCCCCCCCACCTTCTTTTGAGCTTAGCTATCAGTATAATAAATGTGCTGCTTTCTGCCAAACTCTGGTGGGTCATTAGTCCTCCCTAAGCTTGCTAGCTGGCCCAATTTCAGGTAACACTGACAATGTTGGAAATAAGTTATAGAAACAGCTAACAGAACATCCTCATTTGAAGCAGTCACAAAGGAAACTCATGTCTTCCTTGTTAACACTCAAGTAGGAGGCTGAAATCTGTGGTCCTCTCCCATGGGTGAATTTTTGGGGAGTGATTTCTTTTCTCACTCAGAAGGTTCCCCTGGAATTATTCCACTAATGTGGGGGACTAAGCGTTCTTCCAGCCTCAAAGTGGCACAGGGTCATCCCTGTGCCTCCACACTTGGCTCTAAAATCATCCCATGCCCCTCAGAATCTTTGGCAGTGTGGTTCCAACACTACTCCCATGGGCTCCGCACAGGAAAGTGCCCCCAGGACTCTCCCATAAATAAGGACTCCAAACTGCAGACTGGGGACATGGGTAAATTAAGATCTGATACTGCAAGGTATAAGCACCTTCAGCTTCTAATAAGGACATATAGTACACAACTCAAGTAATCAGGCCAGGCACCAGGCAGCTGAACTAGTGAAGTAAAGGCAAGTTTTGCCTGAGTAAAGACAGAGAGCTATATGACCCTTTGACTTCAGTAGGTAAAGAGACTGGAGTCCAGCAGATCCTACTCTCTGGGACAAAATGACATTGCTCCGCCCTTTCTCTATCCCTCAGAAATCCCCTTTACAAAAGCTGGGGATCTGAGTTGAGGGTGCTGGAAGTGCACAGCACTTTATGAGGCCAGGCCCTTAATGTTTGCAGATTCAGCATTAATTTGCTTGCCAAAATCCTATTTATTTCCAGGAGATCTGATACTACTTCTGCAATTGCCCCTCTGGATCATGCCTTCACAGCTGTAGATCCTTGACTCCTGTAGAGGGGATCAGGAAAGGGACAGAATGATCCCATTCCAAGGCTGAGATCTGTCAGGTACCACTTACTCTAGCCACTGAGGCAGAGGAGTCAATATAGCCCTCAATTCTTACTCTGGTAAACTTATATTGACTTCACTGGCTAATCTGACCAATGCCTAGCTCAGCTGTTTGAACTATGTATCAGGTGGAGATTTGTTCCTTCATTTCTCTATGCTACTGGGAAAAAAAAGATACACAGCGAGAGAAAACGAAAGCAGAAGGGAGTAAAAATGTAAGGCAATAGGAAAACAATAATTATGCATTGCTTCATACAAAATCCTTTTACGAACACGAGTCCATAAACAAAGGAAAAATAAAACAAAGTTATTTGAAATGTTAAACACTCCCATATTCTAGACCAGTGTTTCCCAAACTTGGGATGCCACTTGTGTAGGGAAAGCCCCTGGCGGGCCAGGTCGGTTTGTTTACCTGCCGATCGCGGCTCCCACTGGCCGCGGTTCACTGCTCCAGTCCAATGGGAGCTGCTGGAAGTGGCGGCTAGTATGTCCCTCGGCCCACGCCGCTTCCAGCAGCTCCCATTGGACTGGAGCAGTGAACCGCGGCCAGTGGGAGCTGCGATCGGCCAGACCTGCGGACGCGGCAGGTAAACAAACCGGCCCGGCTCGCCAGGGGCTTTCCCTACACAAGCGGCGTCCCAAGTTTGGGAAACACTGTTTTAGAGGAATAAAAATCATAAGCATTAAAACTTATTGCTAAAAGAACAAGGGACAGATGATTCCCTGTCCCAGCATAATACACATATTTCACTTACAAAGAAATAACAAAAGTACCACAGAGACAACATAGTATTGAAAAAAGCCAGAATGCTAGGAGTTTAATATGTGGCCAACTGGGAAATAGCTATACAGTGGAATCCTGATTAATTGGGACCGAGGCCAGAATGCATAATCAAAAATCTGGATAATTGGGAGAATGGGCGAGGCTCCAGCTGTCAGCCCCAGAAGCGGCAGGACTGACAACCCGAGCCCCGCCGCCCTGTTCAGTTAATATGGAGAGCCAGATAATGGAGGCGTGGATAAATGGGGGTCTATTGTATTGTTTTGTAGGAATAACATACATGCCTCTATAAGTTGCTTATGATTAAGGCTACGATTTAGTCATGGATATTTTTAGTAAAAGTAATGGACAGATCATGGGCCATAAACA
The DNA here is from genome assembly GCA_003942145.1 of Platysternon megacephalum. Lineage (NCBI taxonomy): Eukaryota > Metazoa > Chordata > Testudines > Platysternidae > Platysternon > Platysternon megacephalum. The sequence continues at coordinate 67,121 of QXTE01000036.1, read as the reverse complement.
AAAATTCACAGCCTGTGACCTGTCCATGACCTTTACTATAAATACCCTTGACTAAATCCTAGCTGGGGGGCCCCAGGGTGCCGCTGCTTTGGGGTGTCCCCAGGGAGCTGCTGCTCTAGGGGGCCCCTGAGGCATCGCTGCTCTGGGGGGCCCCCGGAGCCAGCCCCACCAACTGCTGCTCAGGCCGTCCGTGGGGCCAGTGGCACCAGCTACTGCTCAGGCCGTCCGTGGGGCCAGTGGCACCAGCTACTGCTTGGGCAGTCCTCAGGGCCAGCAGCCGTGCGATGCCGAGCAGCAGCTGGTGCGGCTGGCCCCTGGACTGCCAAGCAGCAGCTGGTGTGGCTGACTGCGGGACTGCCCGAGCGGCAGGCTGTGGGGACGCTCCAGCAGGGCCGGTGTGGCTGTCCCGGTGTTGCCTGAGCAGCTGGCCCCAGGGCCAGCTGCTTGGGTGGCCCTGCGGTCAGCCACACTGGTTGCTGCAGAAGTCAGGGAGGTCGTGGAAAGTCACAGAATCTGTGACTTCTGTGACCTCCGTGACAGACATGCAGCCTTAGTTATGATAGATTCTTGTAATGGAGACATGGGTTTATTAAAGAAACAAAGCATGAAAAGTAAAAATAATGATCTAGATAAGTAGCATCCCAAACACTCCAACAACATCATCTGTGAATAGATGACTCCTTGTCCCCAACCCTTGTGACAAAGCTGTTTTGCCAAGACTAAGGGAGAGACCAAAGAGTATACTAAACTCTTACAGATGCTAGCCTACAAAAAGGGAGGAGTAGTGTAATGGGGTTCACACTGCACCCCTCCGGATTCAGCCTCTTGGCCCCTCACCTCCGTGAATCAGGGACACTTCCGTCTGGTGCAACAGCCGTGTTCTTTATTCATGATCAGTTTCCCACCACCAGTTTCCAACTATATACAGGTTTTACAACTGCTTGGCCTACCACAGGCCTTGCCAGCAACAGACTAGGAGGCTTCTACTCCCTCTGAGCCTGACCTCCCACTCTTAGTCTCCAGCCCCACACCCCTTCTCTCACTTCCTTCCAGCCTTATAGCTCCTGCTAATGAGGCTGGCAGGTTTGGTCAGTTATCAGGCAAACATAGGGCGGTTCACCCTGACCCAGCCCCAATACATTCTCCCTGATTGGGGCTGGAGCGGCAGGAGCTGATTAAGGGCTTCTGTAGCAGCACCCTGCCACAGGTAGAAAAGGGTGTCAGCAGACTGAGGCTGACACCAAGACGGATGCCAAGAGACAGAGATGCTGTGCAGGGTAGGCTGCCTCTCCTGCCAGAGATGGAGTTAGCTGGGCTGATGAGTACTTATACCTTAAGCTTTCCTTGGCAGCCTTTGTAAGTAAGATTCATGTGTGCAGGTCTTTTATTGTTTCTACCCTGTATTCTAGTGCTTTGTACTTTTGAGGAACAAACAAATAATGCTTCATTTGGAAGACACTTTCTGTGTCACTGCAAACTTGCATTGCTACAGACCCCTGAAGGAAACCTCTTATAGGTACCAAAACCGAGTTGGGCCTGTGTCATTACTATGCTTGGTAAAAAGGGACTGCAGCCCAGAGATCCAGTTTAGGAGTTGTTGGACTGAGCGCTTCTACCTGAAGCGAGGTGCAGAAAGCCAGACCTGTCAGCTAAAGGGTGTATTTGAGAGGAACTAAAAGAAGTCCAAGGCGCAGCTTGCCCTATAGCCATGACAGGATTAGCAGCTTCCATAGAAAAATCTTAAACTCTCAAGAATCCAGCACCCCAAAGAGCAATCATAAGCCAGCGAAGAGTCAACATTACTCCTGGGGGGAATTCTGCACCACTGCGCGTGCACAGAATCCACGTACCCAACAGATTTCTTTGCTTCCGCGCAGAAAAATGACTTCTCATGGGGAAGCCGCAAGAACAGTCATGCACTCCTCCCCAGCAGCCTGGTTGTGTCGTTTTGGGTGCCTGGAGCAGCTGGCGGAGAGGTAAATCGCTGCTGGGAGGGGGCATTTGGGGATCTACTGGCCTTTGGCTCCTACCGGAGCTGGGCTCAGCTGCTAGCCCTGGCTGGACTGGGCTGGGGGAGGACGGGACTTACTCTTCCCCCCCAAGGAGCAGCCATGTCTGGGTCAGACTAGGAACCTCCCCCAGCTGCAGGAAGCTCCACCCTCTGGCTTCCTGCCCCCATCACTCCTCAGCTGTGGGGGGAGAGGTGATCGTACGGGGAACTGCTCCCCCATCCATCCAACCCCGAGGCATCCAGACCCTCCCATACCCAGATTCCCCTGCCAAGCTCCACCCCTCCTCTACCTGGCTCACCTGATGAGCCCCTCCTCCCTGCCTCTGGACTCCCACCTCTGCACCCAGACCCCCCCCCCGCACTTGAACCCCACCTTGATGAGCCCCACCCTCCAAAACCTGGATCCCTCTGCTCAACCCCCCCCGGCCCCTCCTGCCAAACCCCATCGCCCCACACACCCCTTGCTGAGCCCCAACCACCTTCATCTTGACCCCCCTGCAAAGTCCAATTCCCCCTGCACCTGGATTCCCCCCCCCCCCCCCAAATGAACTCCTGTGCACCCAGATTACCCCACATAGAACCCTCTGACCCAACTCCTGGATCCTGCCCCCACACTAAGCCCCCTCCAAACTTGGATCCTGCCAGGCTGAGCCTGCTAGCCTCACACCTGGATTGGGAGCCAGGTGTGGAGGGGCAGGGCCCTGGGGTGTTTCTGGGGCAGGCCAGGCCCTTGCGCTGTCAGGATCAGGTGCAGCCTCACTGCTGAGTCTGTGTCCCAAAGGGGGGAGGGGGGGAAGCTGCAGGGTGATCTCCCACCTCCATGCAGCCAGTGGCCTGTGTCTCCCCCTGCCATGCTGGAGCCTCCACATTTATTCATTGAAAAATAAAATATGCAGATTTTTCAGAATTACAACATAAAATTGGAATCAGAGCTCTGGAGTTTCTACCTTGGAGTAAAACAGTAAAAACTGTTGTGCAACCTAGACGCTCATGAAAACTGTTAAAATATACAGGTCTGTCGCATCTTAGGCGCATTTAACATGTGCGATTTCAGCTTTACGCGGTCAGCAAAAGCAAGAAAAAAAAAACCAAAAAGAGAAAAATAACAAGTTAAATACTGTTTCTGTAGTGCGGGTGATTCCGCCCGCCATTACACTCAATGTAATTTTGACTATACGCGATTTTCGCTTTACGCGCTGACCGCGGAACGTAACCCCAGTGTAAGATGAGACAGACCTGTAGTGGTACATATTGCGCGCGAGGCTGATGTGGAGGGACACTTGTTATTGACAACCCCACATTTAAAAACCATATAGACTCCCTCCCCGCCCAAGTTGACCGTTTTAACTGTTGGTACAGTCACACACTGCTAGACTTCTTTATAATAGTTGCCCAGAGAAACATGACAAATTGGAAAGATGTATCAAAAATATTAAAAAAAAATTCAATAATAAAATCAACTGACTGCACAAGGATGAACAGGGAGAGCAGCCAAAAAAGCCAACTTCATTCTCTGTCTCAAACTTGGAAAACTCTAACAGACTTCACAGAAATATCCAAAGTAGAACAAGAAACTAAATTCTCCCTGCAATACTGCTTATCTTTGTCAGTGATGTGTCTTTCCATTCTTATTGTATCATTTCTATCCATTGTAAATTGTTTTTATTTTATTATAATTAAAGACACATCAAAACAATTCTGTGATAATGGGGAGATGTATGCCATCAGTTTTGGGCTTTTCCCCCCGAGCTTCTAGAGGGTTTAAAAAACTTCCAGTGAATCTTAAACTAGAGTTCATGCTAGAAGGAGAAAAAGGCCAGTTCAGAATGTAAGAAGGATCCCTGGCTCTAGGTGACCCGGTGTAGCCAGAGTTCCTTTTGACCATATGCCACCTTCAATTTAGCTGGAATTCATCTCTTCCCCCCCACCCCACAAAAAAAGTCTGAGGATTTATGTAATATTCATCCATCTCATGAAGGTTGAGAGAAAAATGAATTTATTTATTTTTTTAAATTAAGGGGGGAAATGTTTGTTACCTTTGTGGTGTTTATGTGGCTGTTGGCAGAAAATACCATTTTACAGCACTGCAGGGCCAGAATCAGGCCCCCGGTCTCTGAAACCTTATGTATCTCTTTGAGTACTGTTGTCTCTAGCCTGATGCCATGAAATCAAGGGCCAACATTTTCTATTTGGATACCTAAAGTTAAGCACCTGGGATGCAATTTTCAAGGAGTAGAGGATTTAGACATGCCTTCCATTAACAATAATGGAAAATGTGTTGAAATCCCCAAGATTGCTTTGAAAATCTCCACCTAAATTCATACTTTGGCACTTAGGTAGCTAGCCTGATTTTCAAAAGGTGCCAATACCTTCTTGAAATGGGGCCCTGCTGATAGGGTAAGTAACAGTGTGCCACACCTAGGAGCTGCAAGTGCTTAACTGAATTATGTGAACTGACTCTGTGCCCCAAATTATGTACAAATTCATTTAGAAATATATTCATCTATTTAAAACACTTTAGTGTATGTAGTGATTAAATTAACTAAGCAGTTTATGATCAGTGTCAGTAAAGTGATAGATACTCACATTGTTTAATTTGCAGACAAGTCGCTTTTGCTCCTCTCGTTTCTCTCTTAATTCGGTTTCCAGAGTCAATATTTTTGTCTGAAGAGCTCTCTCCTTGGATGACATTTTTTCCACCTCTTCAGACTCCTGTGATGGTAATGAAGGAAGAAAAAGCTATTTAATTACATATAGACCTGCGTTTGAAGCCCAAAACAACAAATAATTATTTTAAACTATTTTATGCTACAATTGATCGTCTCTTCCATATTTGCTGATTATAATCCTCCCTCTATTCCCCACCAGTTATCTTGAGCACACATGGAATACATTCTGATTTAAAATGAAATAAGCTGTCTCATAGGAAAATACTGTAGGAATGATTAATGGGGGGGGGGGGGAAAAAGTCTGACATCTGTGAATCTGTCCTGAACTGAGACTTATTCAGAATCCGTCAGTATTACTAGAATCTGAGAACAATCATACAATTGTACGTTCTACTTTACTTATAGTTAATTTAATGGGAACATTAACACTTCAGATATATATTTTTCTGATTGTACTGCAATAGTTACTTGTGATGTAAGTTCCTACACTTCTTTGCCTATTTGTTTTATTGCTTGAAATCTATCTTTTGTGTTCATGACCACACAAAAACTTGTAAATTTTGAGTGTGGAAAGCCCTCTTCTGACATTAGAAAGGCTCAATATCAAAGTCTTAGTGGGCTGCCCATTCAAAAGGGAAATGAAAAAAGACAAGCTGAAGCTTTTGATCAGAAACTCTCTCACTTCTGCACATTTAAATATCAGGTGGTTGAAGCTCTTCATGTTGTTTGAAGGAAAGAATTCCTTTGTATAAAGATGAAGGACAAAATCCCGGCCCCATTGAAGTGAATGGGAGTTTTGCCATCAGCTTCAATAGGGCTAGGAAATCCAAAGTTCCTTGTATTTATTCAGGCAAAATTCCCATTGACCTGTTTTTCCACACTGCCCCCTCCTATGGAATGATCTACCTTTCTTGATTTGTCTGGCCATCACACCTCCTCAAGCCCTTTGTTCTTTTCTAGATTTTTCTTTATTTGAAAATGGGAAAAACTGCAATCAAATCTAGAAACATATTACACCATATATACCTTTTTTCTGCCTTCTTCCAAAGCAGCCTCCAACTGTCTGGCTAAAGCATCATATTCTGCTAATTTCTCTTTAAGCTGCAATTCACTGTGCTGAAGACTCTCCTCTTGGTTTGCCAGCTGATGTGCAAGTTCTTCATTTTGTACTTCCATCTTTTCTAACTGTCTTTATGCAAAACAGATAATCAAATTTCATGTGTGTATGAGGAGAAAAATGTAAAAGTGAGTACTAGTCAGATATCACATTTACCTTTTAAGATATTCATATTTCTTCTGAATGTTACAGTTTTCCTCTTCCAAAGAATGGTTTCTCAAGAACCTGTTGTTGTCATCCATCTGTGAAAATGATGTTTCCATTCTATTTAATGGAGATTTGCACAGGACATTATAAGCCAAATCAAGCTTGCCTTATTCAAGCTATCCTATTAAAATCAGTGGGCCTACTTCATCACCATGGCAAGCAGTATTTGGCCTACATTTGAAGCAAATAAAATACAACTATAGTAGCAGACTATATTGTAAGCTAAAGACTTGTTAAGGCATGAACTTAGGGCTGGCTTACCCCTGCAACCTAATGCATTTAGTTAGACAGGTTTAAATTCGTGCAAAATCTGGCTCAAAGCCTTTTTTCTCCATTTTAAAATTATTTTGTCCTCACAGTATATAAAAAGTGCTTGGAAGCTTGATAATGATATTTGTTTCCTTACCATTTTCCTACATGTACAATTTTTGTTATGCAGGAGCAGCTTAGGAATGCTGTCTGATGGATTTCATTAAAGCACCAAAGCATTTATTTTGAAAAGAGCAATAAACTTTGCAAACATATATACTAGACTTTAACTATATATATTAGACTATAGCTAGATATAATAGAAGAAAAATACCGATTATTTGAATTTAAATGTCTTGTCGACAAATTAGTGATCAGATTCTGATCTCAGGTACACAGTGAAAACCTTGAGAAACATCACTGACAGAGTTCCTCTGTATTTAGGCCTCAATTCAGGACAGTCTCCCTCTTCAAGAAAGCACACAAGCATTAGATTAACTTTAAGTACATACTTATTCTCAATGAAATTAATGGAACTTAAAATTAAACACGTGATTAAGTGCTTTCCTGAACTGAGGCCTTGGACAGGTTTAAGTGAGAGCAGAATCTGGTCCTATAGCTATAAAGATGACCTTTCCAAGAAATTTAACATAAAATCCAGAGCTTGTATTTTTATACGGATCATAAAAATAGCACATGGGACCTCTGTCTGTTTCTAATGACGTCATTGGAAGTTTTGCCACTGACTACCTGTCAATAAGTTTTAGGAGACTCTTTCTGGTTTTCCCCATTAATTCAAACACTTCCCAGAGCTCTGCTGACACAGATTATTCTAGTCCACAAAAAAGATATATGGTCTGTCTTAACTTTAAAATAAAACTTAACTTTAAAATAAAAAACTATAAGTTGTTTTTCTCTCAGTGTTCAGAATCAAAATCTTTGAAAAATGAAATGTATATAAAAACAGGAGGAAAAAACACATTCAGGCTCTTAAGAGGTACTACAAACAGTGATTAAAAATCTCTAACAATTACTTGAAATCATCTTTTTTAGAAGTCTGAAGTGTCCTTTTTAGTATATTTATATGTAAAATACAATGTAACTTGTAAAATAGAAAGGATATAATTTACTGCTTTGAAGTTTATGATTTGTAGCCATTTCCCTGAAGAAGTATTGCCCAGCTTATAAATTAGGCATTACAATATCATTTAAAAAAATGCAATATTTTCATTACATGAAAAAAATCCAGAGATTGAAATTACTCCATTAGATATAACGGTGTCCTTTAGAACTGTACAGTACATTAACAAGGAAAATTTTCTGGAATTCAGCTGGGGATTCACGTTTAACATATCTAATTATTCAAAAGGGAGAGGTCTTTCTTATTAGAAAGCTCTAAAATCTAAATGCAAAAATAAATAATAAGAATTTTCAGTTAGGTACTGAAGCTGCAATTTCATCTCTAAACGTACAAAAAATGCAGGCAGAACATATCAAAGAGCATCACAATCGCTGCAGAAGGAACTTTTGTTCTATTAAGCAACTATGTGGATGAGAGAACATTGACATGGGTTCCCCTCAGATGGCAAAACTACTCCCAAGACTTTCTTCCACATAGTTTAGATACTTTACTATTAAATGGTTATGCTCTAAGCACCTGAACCTGTAGCTCCCTAATGGTTTTGGATTTGTCTGCATAGCTCCTTTTGTAGGACAACAGATTTTCCTGATACTCCTGCAGCCTCTCTTCAGCTACTTTCAGTAAGTCACGAACATGTTCTAACTCCTTCAATTGAGCCTGTATCTGGCTCCTCACCTGCACGGTAGCATTAAGGGAAAACAGGTAGGTACAAAACCATAAATTAATTGTTAAAAATTTTCAAAAGCTTTCCATATGGTAACATACATAATACATCTAAAATTCTACACACATTTTTGCATAATGTGATTCCTCCAATAATAATGAAAAATGGAATGAACATTATGGCACAAACTCATCCCTCCAGCCCTATATTTTAGTTAGGGCTCAGTGAAACTGGAAATGTAATGAAATGTTTATGAAAAATAATATGAACATTTTCAACAAGTTATTGTATGTGTACTGCACTCCTAAAATGCTGATTTATTGGGACATTGTGTAACAGAATATTTTTCACAGTGAGGCATGTAAAAGCTCTAAAAGCTTTTTAGATGAGACATTCTGAACATGAGGCTCATAGTGTAATTTTGGAAGGCAGTGGCAAGTGCCCTCCTCAGCCCCAACAGCTACATACAGCACTTTTCAAACCTTGTTTAGTTATGAGATGGGCAAATACCATATCCCCATTTTACAGATGAAGGTTGGAACAGTATGTGACTTGCTGAAGGTCACACAGTGGGTTAGTTTCAGAACCAGAATAAAAATCTAGGACTTCTCACTGTGAGACTCAGGCCTAATCTTTAAAACCATGGTGCCCTACAGGCGAACCAACACCTGTCTGTGTCTCAGTAAAAAAAAAAAAAAAAAAAAAAAAGGGCAACAATATTTACTATAAGGGAAATCCACAAGCATATAGCAAGTAAGTAATATGCCAGGGGTCGGCAACCTACAGCACGCGTGCCAAACACGGCACACAAGCTGATTTTGGGTGGCACGCCGCTGCCTGCCGCGGTCCCGGCCCCCAGCCCCACTCAGCCCCCCTGCCCACCGCTCTCCCCTGCGGGGGCAGGAGGCAGAAGCTTGGTCCTGTGGCAGCCAAGCTCCGCCCTCCCCCGCTTCTTTCCCCAGCGTGGTGCTTTCCTGCCCCTCCCCCTCCCTCTCCCTGCTGCCGACCAGCTCATCCCCCTTGCGAGGGGGAGGGGGAGCGGAGCCCAGCCGCAGCGTGCTCGCTGCTGCGTAGAGGAGACAGAGAAGAGGTAGGGTCGGGCCCTTGGGGAAGGGAGTGGAACAGGGCATCTCTCTTCCAGCCCCCTGCCTTGAGCGGCTCAGGGCAGGGGGCTGGGAGCACCCCCACGAGCTGAGCACCCCAGCCCTCTATCCTGAACCCTCCCCACCCCCAGCCTTCTGCCCTGCACCCCCACNGCTCAGCCCACTGCCGGCCTAGGTGAACAGAACCCCAGGCTGGAAACGGCTGAGCAGGCTGGCGGCGTAAGATAAGCATTTTAATTTAATTTTAAATGAAGCTTCTTAAACATTTTGAAAACCTTGTTTACTTTACATACAACAATAGTTTAGTTATACAATATAGACATAGAGAGAGACCTTCTAAAAAACGTTAAAATGTATTACCGGCATGCGAAACCTTAAATTAAAGTGAATAAATGAAGACTTGGCACACCACTTCTGAAAGGTTGCCTACCCCTGTTATATGCAGTCACAGTTAATCAGGTAAAGGATTATCCCAATTTTACTAATTCAGAAACTGAAGCGCAGAAGGGCTCTACCTTCTGCTACCAAGCATGGCTAACAATGAACCAGGGAAGAGTCACAGGGAGCCAGGAAGCAGAGTGAAGAAGCATTGCCTCTGTGTAGATACCAGAGATCTATGTAGAATCATAGGACTGGAAAGGACCTTGAGAGATCATCTAGTCCAGTCCCCTGCACAACCATAGTATTTGCATAGTTGGGAATGTTGCTCCCCACAAAAGGAAGAATTTGTAGGATGCTTAGCAAAGCAAACCTTACAGTAATTTCCTTCTTCCCTGTCCAGCTTCCACAGCTTTTCTTGAGGGTGGGGGTAAACTAGGCCACTGATTGGTATTTAAAAAGCAAACAAACAAATCAGTCAATCTGAACATTCTATGGTGGGTTCACAAATTGTTATAGTGTGAACCAGACCTTAATTGAGAGTATCTTATGGACCACCTCCTACCTAGTCACTGTCCTGGGAATGACTGCCGCTCCTGCTCTGCAATTCTCACTCTCTGATGATTACAGCAATTGCTTACAGGGAAAAGTAATGTTAGTGAAGTATTTAATGTATTTTTGGCATCGTTTTATGCAATTTAGTACCTGGAAAACAAGAAAGCCACCACCTTACAACCACCAGCAAGTGGTTCCCAGGCCAGTCTGAGGTTCACTGTTCTACAAAATACCATGAAACCATGTTATACTGTTTGTTAAAGTGGACTACTTACCTCACTTATCTCTAAATCTTTGGCTTCTGTTATTATTTTGTTTTCATTTAACACTTTTTCGTATCTGGCTGTCAGTTCTTCTGCTTCTGTTTGTAATTTTTGTACCTAGGATACAATATATTTTACATATATTTGCAAATGCTACTCCATCATTCCTTAAAGCTGGAAGCATTTATGTCAAGCAACACCCTTTAATTTCCCCAAATGGTACTTTGTCATTGCCTATACTTACTTATTCATTTTCTCTATCCTCATAATTGCCTTCACAACTGAGTAGGCTGCAGAAACTCTGAATACCACCCAAGCTGCTGAGCAACTGGAGACTGCTCCCTATTCCAAGCCACGTATTGTACTCGTACAGATACAGAAAGCCTATTTTGACTTTGTTGCACCCAAACTTATATCTTTGCAGAGGCAGAAACTGTGACTTGGCACTATTTGACTATTATCTGACTCATTTACTTGAACCCCCTTGCATCACTCCCCAATCGCAACAACTGCAGTTTTCCTTCCTTGCCGTGTGACACCCGGTCAACCTGATGAAGTCAGCCAAATGTGTAAATGGCAAATGTAGTCTTCTGGGACTCAAACAAGACCAAATTACTTTTCAGATGAGGTTCCTATGTATTAATTCAAGCATTGTAGTTATTTTTTCAGAGGCAAACTTTTCTGTCCTGCAATTAAAACTCATCTAACAAAGCCCAAATAGCATTAACATATTCATGTTAAGACACTTAGGCTAGGTCTACACTGGGGGGACAGTCGACCTAAGATACGCAACTTCAAAGTCGGCGTATCTTAGGTCGATTTATCTGGCCGTGAGGATGGCGGCGAGTCGACTGCTGCCAGTCCCCCGTCGACTCCGCTTCCGCCTCTCGCCGCGGTGGAGTTCCAGAGTTGACAGCAGAGAGATCGGGGATCGATTTATCGTGTCTAGTGTAGACGTGATAAAATCGATCCCCGATAGATCGATCACTACCCAGCGGGTAGTGTAGACGTACCCACAGACTTTAATCAAAAGCCTCTGTGCTTATCATGGAAAAAAAAAAAACACAATCTTTGAAACAATTCATTTGAATTTACACAGGCACTTGAGGCTCACTGCACTTTAAAGTTACTTTATTTCATACAGTAAATAAAAGGCAACAAGTGGTTAATTAATATGATTTACGAGCACCTATATCTTCCATTTCAAAGGCTTTGTTACAGCCAAAGGCCATATGCAAAAAGTTATACAGACATAAATATGAATATATCTAGCCATTTCAAGAGATCATACTTCCATGTCTCCAAATTTCAAAATTCTCATCACTTTAAGATACATGGGGTCAAATTCATCCTTGGTGTAATGAATGTTGCCAGTTATTCATTAAGGGCCTGATGCAACTCCCATTGGAGGCACTGGACAGGCTCCTATTGACTTCAGTGGGTGTTGGACTGATTCTAAAGGGCCAAGGCCAACATTTTCAAAATTGTGTGCATAAATTTAGGCTCCTAAACACATTTTTTGGCACCTAAATTTTTGTTGTGGCTTTCTAAGGTGCAGAGGACCCAGAAGCTCCTGCTGAAGTCAATGGACCACCACCTTTAAAATGATCAAATTGTACGCCCTTTTAGTTAGATAGCAGTAACTGAATTTTAATTTCTCGTGGGGATAAAAATATTCAACATTAATTTACCATAATTTAGATTTGGTGCGATGAGATCTTATTGCAGACTGGAAAATTCTGTCTGTGAAAAAAGTGCTGTCCTGTTTAAAATGTTTGTAATAGATTTAACAGAGAGAAATACTACTTCAGTTAAAAAGAGCTTTTACACTGCAGAATACTTAAAGGTAAACCCATTCTTCTTACATGTGTTTCACAGGTTTTCCATGCCTCCAACTTCTGTTACTTATCAAAAATATATGTGCTTTAACAAGGAATTTCCCCCTTTGTATTCCAATCTCTCCTCTATCTCATCTTTGTAGTGAAATCAAAATTACATCAATCATTTCCACTGTAACAAATTCCTATGATAAAGAGCAAAATGATGGCTTCAGTGCAACAGCAAGTAAGTGGAGAAGCTGGGCTGAGAGGGAGAAAGTTCTTTTTTTGAACCAAATGTAATCAAGAGAAGTAGTGAGGAAACTAAGTTGCTGGCATCAGGAAATGATATTTGTATTAATGTTTTCTTTTTTCAAATTTGCTGCAGTGTGACAGACCCTGCTTCACAGCAAATATTTTGAAAGGACAACTCTGAATATAAAACGCCAAATTAACTGGTAATATAATGGCTCATTATCCACCATGGAGAACGAGCTGCAGCTGTTGTGTGGGGGCAGTTGATTGTCCAATTCCCCTCCCTCTCAAAACAGTGGGTGTCAGCTAATGGCAGCCTATTTCTGAAGGTAGCCCAGCCATTAGTTTGGACCCTAATAACTACTTAAGGCTGGATGTGCTGAGGAACTACCTCTTGTTTCTTTCAGCAGGCTAAAAGTTTTATTGTAGATCTTTGCTCCATAGGCTAGGCCTGTTGGCAGGGTTTAGAGTTTGTAATAAAACTGTTGCCTGGTCAGTAATTTCAAAATACGATGAGTCAGGGAAGTCAATCAAGTGTGTCCATACACTATCGCTGAATTCTATAAAACATCTGATTCATCATGCTAAAATTTCCTCTCCGTAAACAAAGGCACATACTACAAAGGAATTGCTAAGGAACTTAAAACAGATTTGTAAAATATGGGCTTTACTGGTATTTCCCTAGCACTGAGACAAAATATCCATATGCCATGTAAACAGACTGCCAAAACATTACTCTAGTGCTACCTCACTAGTCCCCGGACTGTTACCAGATGTCCTGGTCTGTGGGGATCTTTTTTCAGATGATGAGCTTGGAGAGGTTGTTTGAAGGCCAGAAGAGGGAGGTCAGGAAAGATTTATTTCAGGATGGGGTCCTCATCAAGTAAGGGTTGTAGTAGTTTGATGATACCATGTATGGGTTCCAGTGTGGGGTGGTAGGTGACAACTAAGGGTGTGCAATTGGAATGGGTTTTATTTCTGTGCTGAAGCAGGTTCTCTCCAGGTATTTGGGTGGTCCATTCCATGATGCGATCTACTTCTCAGGTGGAGTGTCCTTGTTTGGTGAAGGTGGTTTTGAGTATTTTAAGGTATGTATCCTGGACTTTCTCCTTGGAGCATATTCTGTGGTATCTGAGTGCCTGGCTTTAAATAACAGATTTCTTGGTGTGTTTGGGGTGATTAATGGATCTATGAAGGTAAGTATGGTGATCCGTGGGTTTCTTGTATATAATTGTCTCTAGCGTTCCATTGTTGAAGATGATCATTGTGTCCAGGAAGTTGATGCTAGCATCAGAGTGTTCCAGAGAGAGTTTAATGGATGGGTGGTGGTTGTTGAAGTCATGGTGGAAATCTATGAAGGAACTTAAGTCATCTGAAATATCATTGATGTATCTCAGGTATATCATTGGTTTCATGGTGCATTTGTCCAAAAAACTTTCTTCAAGGTATTATCTGTTATCTATAGCCAGGTACTCAGATACCAGTGACTATGTTCCAAGGAGAAAGTCCGGGATACACACCTTAAATCACTCAAAACCACCTTCACTAAACAAGAACACTCCACTAGAGAAGTAGATCGCATCATAGAAGAGACCACCCAAATACCCTGAGAGAACCTGCTTCAATGCAGAAATACACCCCCCTCTAACAGCACACCCCTAGTTGTCACCTACCACCCCATACTGGAACCCATAAGGGGTAACCTCAAACAACTATAATCCATACTTGATGGGGACCCCATCCTGAAAAAAATCTTACCTGAACCCCCTCTTCTGGCCTTCAAACAACCCCCCCAACCTCTCCAAGCTCATCACCAGATGCAAGCGCCCCACAGACCAGAATAGCAACTCAAAGCAACACCAGATCCTGACAGAACAACAGATGCAAAACTGCAGGTGTATCTCCACTACTACCATGATCAACACCCCCTACAACACACCTTTCAAGATCCATGGGTCCTACACATGCTTATCACAACATGTGGTGTACGTCATCCAGTACACTAAATGCCCCAGTAACAACTGTGTGGGTGAAACCAGACAATCACTACAGTCTCGAATGAACTCGCACAGGAAAATGATAAAAGACAAAAACACCATATCACCTGTGAGTGAACACTATATCTGACCTATCAGTCCTCATCCTCAAAAGAAACCTGCACAACAACACTTTCAAAAGGAGAGCCTAGGAACTTAAATTCATAACTTTGCTAGACACTATAGCCTTGTCTTCACTACAAAGTTTTGTCAGCAAAAGCTGCCTTTTGCGGACAAAACAGGGGAGGTGTACACACTACAGAGCTACTTTTGGCAGCAACACACTGCTGTTTTGCCAACAAAATAAAACCACCTCGACGAGAGGCATAAAGCTTTTTGCGGCAAAGTTAAAGCGACAAAGCGTCAGGTCAGTGTAGACGCTGCTGTTTGTTTTGTCAACATAACTGGCTTCCACCAGTAACCTACAATGCATGCAGTGACCACTCTGCTCACTGTTTTGATCTCTGCTGCCCTGAAGGCACGCGTCCCTCCCGTTTCAAAGCTCCAGGACAGCTGAACATGCTGCTCTGCTCTGGGAACAAACAGCAAATCATTAACTTGGAATGCTCCTGTTCTGCCCTGCACTAGGAACACAGCAGCAGGCAGATTGCTGCTGCAGGGAGTGGGTGGGTGGGTGGGGACTGCTGTGCTGCTTTGACATTCCTTAGCATGGAGAGCTCAGAGCTGCTCAGGATGCCACCCCCGGCAGCTGAGGAGGCTGTGGGAAAACTCGGAGGGAATCACAGAACCATAGGCTGGCAGGCAGGCAGAGCGGGCTGCTTCGGGAGAGACTGCTGTGCCAAGCAGGGCCGGGGGCAGACATGGAGGGGCATGTCCCCTTCCCCTGCCTCAGGATAGGTCGGTTGGCCTGCTGTCTCCCCCACCCTGGACACACCACTCTCCTGTCTCTCCCCACACCACTTCAGTTGAAAAGCAGCTGATAATCTACTAGGATGCCCATGGAAAGATGGGATTGAGAAACCTGCATCATGTGACACTGTACCTGCCCCATGAGGCATTGCAAACCCTTTCAAAAGCATCCTGCGGCCAGTTGCACAATGGGAGAGCTCCCACAGTGGCCTCCTCTCTGTATCGATGCAACAGCTGCTAGTGTGGATGCACTCTGTCAACACAATGAGCATAGTGTGGACATGCAACAGCGGTTTTAATTAAAGCAACTTAACTCAGGGGGAAGGGATAGCTCAGTGGTTTGAGCATTGGCCTGCTAAACCCAGGGTTGTGAGTTCAATCCTTGAGGGGGACACTTAGGGATCTGAGGCAAAATCAGTACTTGGTCCTGCTAGTGAAGGCAGGGGGCTGGACTCAATGACCTTTCGGGGTCCCTTCCAGTTCTATGAGATAGGTATATCGCCATATATTTTTTTTTATTATTTTATAACTTTTGCCAACAAAACTTTGTAGTGTAGACAAGCCCCCCACCCCACCCATTTTTTGTACTATGTCTACAGGGATGCTAATAGGGCACTTCACCTTCAATGGTCTCTTAGAATATGTGCTAACTACTTATGCTAAACTGTTCAACCTCATATTTAGCTGTGACATTCTGAGGGCATGGCTTCACTTGCAGCTGCAGAGCGCTGTGAGTAGGGAAAGTGCTGCAGTCTGTCCACACTGACAGCTGCTTGCGCACTGGCGTGGCCACATTTGCGGCACTTGCAGCGGCATTGGGAGCAGTGCATTATGGGTAGCTATCCCGGCATGCAAGTGACTGCAACATGCTTTTCAAATGGGGGTAGGGGGGTGCGTGACAGGGAGTGTGTTGTGTGTATGTGGGGGGAGAGAGAGTGAGTTTTTGGGGGGCTGAGAGTATGTCAGCATGCTGTCTTGTAAGTTCAGACAAGTCCCCCTGCCTCTCTCTCTCACACACAGCATTCCACACTAATCTGTCTCGGAGCATACTTATCTGTCTCGGAGCAGATAAGCAGCCGGCTGTGAGAAACGGAGCTTTCAAACAGCATATCCGCATTCCTACAGTGAGTTCAAAACAATGACAAGAGTAGCCACTTGACTTAAGGGGATTATGGGACGTTTCCGGAGGCTGATCAGAGCGCAGGAATGCAACACCTCATCAACACTGGCACCGTGGCGCTCCAGCGGGGGCGCAGCAAACGTTATTCCTCTCACTGAGGTGGAGTACCAGCAGCGCTGTAGCCANTTGGGGGGCTGAGAGTATGTCAGCATGCTGTCTTGTAAGTTCAGACAGCAGCAGACCCCCTCTCCCCCCGCCTCTCTCTCTCACACACAGCATTCCACACTAATCTGTCTCGGAGCATACTTATCTGTCTCGGAGCAGATAAGCAGCCGGCTGTGAGAAACGGAGCTTTCAAACAGCATATCCGCATTCCTACAGTGAGTTCAAAACAATGACAAGAGTAGCCACTTGACTTAAGGGGATTATGGGACGTTTCCGGAGGCTGATCAGAGCGCAGGAATGCAACACCTCATCAACACTGGCACCGTGGCGCTCCAGCGGGGGCGCAGCAAACGTTATTCCTCTCACTGAGGTGGAGTACCAGCAGCGCTGTAGCCACGGAGTCAGAGCGCAATATGTGCCTTGCCAGTGTGGACAGGTAGTGAGCTAGTGCGCCCGGTGCTCCTTTATTGCGCTGTAACTTGCAAGTGTAGCCAAGTCCTCAGTACCTTTCCCAGACCTGAGGAAGACCTCTATGTAGCTCAAAAGCTTGTCTCTTTCACCAACTGAAGATATTAACTCATCCGCCTTGTCTCTCAAATAAGATCCTCATCATTATCTCAGAACTGCATATAGACATAAAACTGATACTTTAGACATAAAACATATAGACATAAAACAGGTCCATTAGTCACCTGAGTTTTATACTGTTCAGCAAGGTTTTCCTGCTGCTTTACTTTTTCTTGCAGGTTTAAGAGTTCAGCTTCAGCCGAAACAGTGTTGTCTTCCAAAGCAGCAAGTAAAGCCTAGATTAAAATACACAGAAAATAAATATTTTATTCTTGTTATAGGCAATACACTTTTTTTTCTGATAGTGGAGAATTAAGAAATCAAAGCACCATCAGCACTATTATATGACTAGCAATTAAACTACTGGTATTTAATTGTACATGATTACATTTTGTTATTTTGGATGGTAAGTAACTGTGACAAACTCATTTAAATCTGTCAACTTTCATTCATATTTGATCCAGAGTAGAAATACTATACAAAAGATGTAAATCCTTTCATTTTAAAGACAGACTGAGTGTGAGTTAATCTAACTCTAGGGCAAACCAAGATTCAATCAGCTTGATTCTCTGGCTGACTAAGATGCAGGCAAAATCAAGAGGCATTTGACAGCCTTGGTTTTAAAAAAGAAAATTTTGGAATTATTTTCCAAGTTGGAAGGGCTGTTGGATGTTAAAGACTATAGGGGATAATAGCCACTATACAGAGAACAGAGACTATTACACTTCCCCCAGATAGTGGAATATATTGATCAAACAATACATTGTTGAATTGTAACTGGCATGTCTGATATGATGATGAATTCTGGAACATCTTTATAGTCTGTGACCACTTTCAACATTAAAGTACAGGGATCTGAAAGGATAGCAGTGAGGTACTTGAAACCAGAGAATGTGATTCTCAATATGTCTCTACACTTCAAGCTAGGAGTGTGATTTCCAACTTGAGGAGAAATACTCGCACTAGTTCTGATCACGCTACCATGCTAAAAACAGAATGCAGCTGTGGCAGCACAAGCAGTGGGATGGGCTAGCAGCCCCGAGTATATGCCTGGGGTCTTGGATGGGAATGTACTTGTGGCAGCTAGGCCCTTCGCTGCTCATGGCTACACTCTAGTTTTATCATGGTCGCTTGATCAGAGCTAGCACGAGTATTTCTTCTTGAGCTGGGAATCACACCCCCAAGCTCCAATTCCAAGTGTAGGCATACTGTGAAAGGCTAGAAGGACAAAAGGAAAAAGTACTTTCTAGACATGTTTAGGTTTTTTTAAACTTTTATTATAACTAAACGTAGACCAGATATTATGTATACTATTCATTTTATTCTGAGCTGATCTTCTCTCTTCACTCTTAATAAATCTTGTTTTTAATTGGATCTCTCGAGACTTACTGTTTGGGAATTTCACACAGAAAGTCAGATGCCATTTGAACTATGTATGCAGCAATAAAATGACTTGAATGGTAAAGAAGCTTTCTTGTTACAAACTGGATTGCAGTATTTGTAGATCAGATGACATATGAACTAGGCATCTTTTGATGTAATTAACAATTAAATAATAATTGTGAATATAATCTTTGGAGTGGGATGAAAGGTGGCCACCCACAAGCCCCAGTGATTGGTTTTTCACTGTGTAAAGCTTTGGTTTACAGGAAAAGGCCACAATGGAGATATCCAGGATCAAGAATATAAGCCACAGAAAAGAGTAGTAGGATACGTAGGAGCAAAACCAGCAAAGGGAAGTCCTAGAGACTATCAAATTGTGCCAAGCAAGTTTGAAACCTCCCTAACTTATTTGAAACTAGCTATTAAAAGTGAACTCAGTTCCCATGTTTGGAACATTAGTAAAATTTTGTTTCAAGTTAAAAGGGCAACTGTTAGTTAAGTAATCATATAGATGATAATGAAAAGGACAGAAGGTAGTGTGGTTAAAGTACAGGACTGGGAGATCAAAGACCTATTCCTAGCTCTGCCACAGATTTCCTGTGTTAACCTATCAATGTCTCATTTTCACCAACTTCAAAATGGGGATGATAATACCTACTTCACAGGGGTCTTGTGATGTTTAGTTCATTAATACCTGTAAAGCTCTTTGGGGTCCTTGGATGGAAGGTACTGTATAAGTGCACAGTTTATTAAAGGAGGCCTCGAGATATTAAAACGAATAGTAATAACAAAATTTGAATTAAATCTAGGTACTCTTTATTTTAAAATACATCAGGTATCCAGGGTTATTCTCATACTGAACAATGAAATGATATAACAATCTACCTTTAATTTTGCATTTTCAAGACGAATATTTGCATTTTCTGAATTGATAGAATTAAGCTTTCCATGGATTTCTTCATTTGAATTTCTTCCACGATCTTGTATTTTTTTCAGGTCCTCCAAAAGGTTTGTGATCTGCCTTTATTAAATAAATCAAGAACTTTTGCAGCAACTAGCATGTAGTACTTTTTAAAATTTAATTTGCGTATTATGTTCCTCTAGCAGCTATTGAAAAGTTTGTGGGGTTTTTTTGTTTTTGTTTTTATTAAAGTAACTCCATATATTTACACACCCCAAATGAGCAACAACTGGAGAAGTTGGAAGTTCTTCAGCTTTTCCAATAAATGATGTAATAAGATTAAAGGATGTGAAATGGGGTTAGAACAATTGTAAATAAGCTGATTAGATGGAATGCACAGGCACTCTTCCAACGCAAATATTAGATTATATATATTTACAGTCCAAGACATTATGATGCAGAATTTAAAATGGGACTGCCAAATTAAAAGCCATCTTAAAATTTTTCTTACGTAGGTTAGGAATACCACCTTCAACTATTAAACGTAAACCGATTCTACTTTACTTTTCACCATTTATACCAATTTACTTTTTGTACTACAGTCAAATTAGATAATGAAAATTGTCTAATCAGATTCACTTCTGTTCACAGACAGTTTAGCTTTCTGATGCTCATTCACGGGCATAGTGCCATAGTTTTTGCTGCAATGTTTAATTCTAAGCAAAGAAACTTTTTCTTTTAAATTAAAAAAAAATGAGAACGCTTTCCATGAAAATTAGGTTTTCTGAAACTCAAAAAACCAAAACCCGTAAACTTAATTTTGGCCCTTACAAACATGTGAACATTCTTCTTTAAACAGCTATTTGACAAAACAAACATTCTGCATGAAACCCAACTAAAAAGTATAGGCAGCAGCCATTAGTCTTATTTTACGTATTTATGACAAACCTATTGGAAATACGAACTGTAGTTCAAACCATAAAAATGTGTAAGGATACTTCTTCCCATATGCCAAGGAAAAAGGCATTTTTAGTTATTCAACCTTTTTCTATTATATATTTTAAGATTTTAGGGAGTTCTGTTTTGTCTGTGATTACAGACAAATGGCATACATGTATGCATTCAGGAGCAAATCCTACCCCCATCTCCATGTATGGAAGGCCAATTCTGCNAGGGGTGTGGGGCTGGCTGCGGGCAGGGCAGGGGGGTGCAGCAGGGGCTGACTGCGGGCAGGTGGCGGGTACTGGGGCCGTCCCTAAATATTCTGGGGCCCTACACAGCCCCCCCCCGCGGGGGGGCGCCCCAGGCCTCCGGGGGGGCGGTAGCGGGGGGCCCCAGGCTTCCGGGGGGGCTGGTTGGAGGGCCGGGGGAACCACCCGCCAGCACTCACCGGCGGCGCGGCTGGGGCCGGGTCTCTGCACTTCCCGCGGCCGGTGAGTGCAGGCCTGGCCCTGCTGGAGAGCTCAGGGGAGTGGGGGCGGGGCGGGGCAGGGCTGAGCAGGAGCAGGGGCAGGGGCCCTGGGGAAGAGCAGGAGCGGAGCAGCGCCCCCTGGCGGCCGGAGGAGGAATGACAGCACAGCAGCAGGAAAAGGGTTACAGGTTTAGCCTTTTTGGCGCCCTCAAATCTTGGCGCCCTAGGCGGCCGCCTAGTTTGCCTAATGGTTGCACCGGCCCTGTCTCCATGTATGGAAGGCCAATTCTGCAGTGGAACTAACTGGTCCAATTCACTGCAGCAAAATTGTGAGTAGAAAGTCAGGAGTCTATGCAGGGAGGTTCTTCTGTGCTGCTGTGGAGGCAAGGTTTGACAGTGGGGCTGGAGAGGAGAATCCCTGTTGTATCAGTTACTACTCAGATCCTTCAGCTATTTTCCCCCTGTGGGGTATAACCCAAGTAGAGGTTACAGCAGCTCACAGCCTGTAATTGCAGCCACTGCTGGCAGGTGAGAGGGTTCCTTGTGTCAAGCACAGTAAACCCCTGTAGTCAGGAATGATGTAGGAGTTACTCTTTAGTTATAATGGAAGTTGTGTGATCCAATGGAGAGAAGGCGATAATGCTAAGATATGTTCCATAGTTGAAATATCTAATTCTGAGCACCAATTTCCAAGTTCTAAATTCTACCTGGAATTTTAAATAGTAAAAACATTTATATGAAATTAATATTATTTCTTATTCATTTGCAAAAAGCTTCAACAGTTTAACTTACTTCTTCAGAGTTTCAGTTTGAACCTCCAACCGAGTCTTTTCTTCTACAGCCTTCTCATGATGATTTTTCCAGACACTGGAAGCTGAAAGTACTTCAGACAATTTGACTTCCTGGAGAATATACAAAATATAGATCATGTAACATAAGAACTGCTTTTTAATTTTGCACAGTTCCTAAACACAAAAGATATTTTAACTTAAAGCAGCCTTAAATCACACCTCAGTAGTATAAAATAATGTAAACTTAAGCTTGCAATCTCGAGAAATTAAAATAAATTTTTAAATGAGGTCATTTAAATATATTAAATAAGCTTGAACTACAGAATTATGAGTCCCTAGAACTGAATCACAATTAAGCATTCATGGTGTTTTCAAGCTGCAGACTACAGCAAGACTTCAAAATTTGAGGTAAAATGCTTTCTTAAAATAAATATTTTCAACTGTACTAATCTCTGAGACATAAGAATGACATTTTAAAATAAGAGATCAAAATAAAAGCCAAAATGAAATTGAGTCATAACAGCAAAATGTTGTGAAAAAGAAACAATAGCTAACTAAGAGAGTTTCAAACACAAAAGAAGAAAGATTGGATTTTGTGGTTTATTTAATGGCAATTAAGTTGAGCTTTTCAAAGCGGTGAAGAGTTAGCAACACGTTCCATTAAAATTAACTGCTTTGAAAACCTTCACGTTAAACCTCACAATAGGAAAATAAAGAGAAAGTACTATGACAACACAAAAAAATTGAAATTGAAGTTAGACAAATGGCAATTAAATTTATTTAATTAATTAATTAAAATGTCCAGTACAACTGAATGTCATCATGAGAAAACCAAGTTGCATCATATGGTCTGAAGGTAAATTAAGCTCACAAAGAAGAAACAAAGCAAATTTAACTAGATCCTGATATAATGACTAGGCAAATGTATTGTATGTCTACAATGGTGTAACATGCTATGAAATGTTATGATGAAAGCATATTCCCACCTGTTGGGAAGTGCAACGAAAGGAGACCAAGTTTTAATGTACTCTAATGGGCCAACTGATTCCATTCAGAATTGTAAGCCATCAACTCCAGAAAGATCACTCAAAGTTCTGATCCTCCTGGCCTTCTGAAATTTTTTAACATTGGTGAAAAAAAGGCAGCAAGAGGCCCTCAACAAGGTCTGAGCGACAGCTGAATGAGAGGGTTCTAACTTCATTTTCAAAGCTCTATAAAATTCAGAGCATACAGCTTACAAAGAGAAATTTGCTGCCTGCTGGATCCATTTTAAAAAAAGACAATGGCTGAGTACTAAGACATCAAGATCGCAATTCTGCAATCTGATCTGTGTGAGTGGACACTTGTGCCCATTAACTTCAATGTCTATCCACACAGCTCAAACTGCAGGATCGGGGCCCATCTATGAATGTAAGGGAACAAGCTTCTCAATGATATTTAGGGATTAATGTGCATGACTCCTAGTAGCATTAACTGGCATATACTGTACTGAAAGGAGACCAGACCCCCTAGAGCAAAATTACAAAGTGTACAACCACATGGTCCAAATCATTCACTAAACTGACTTTTTAATTTTGTAAACAAAATAAAGACTAGATGATCATGATGGTCCCTTCTGACCTTAAAGTTCATGCATCTTATCTAGTAATTGCTTTTGGATCACTGATTTTAAATTACCCTTCTCTAAAGTGGAACAAATTAAAATGTACCAGTCCAGAGTACAGTATGCTCAGTCGGTCATTACTGTTCTCCAATGATGAGGCAATCTTAATGTTTGATTGCACTTATTATTTTAAACAATACTTGATTATTTTAAAAAAACATTTGATTATATCAACCCAGCCACTTACCCTCTTTCTAATTTTGGAAGTTAGTTTTTCAACAGATGCTTCAAAACATTCAGCTCTTTGTTTCTGGGCTCTGGTTGCTTTTTTCAGAGCTTTCTTCTTTTGCTCATTTGTTTCCTTTACAGCTAAAATTTGGTGCTTGTGTTTGCCAATTTGAAGCTTCCACTCAGTTATTTTCTTTTCCAGAGTCTGCAGCATAATTAAGCAAAATGAATATGTTCTGAACATTATGGGGCAGATTTTGAGTCACAGTAACATAACCATGCAGGGGAGAAAGACTTCCACCCCACCTGCATTAGGCTTCGGGTGAGAGCAGAAGCTGTGCACCCAGTATTTCCACTCACTGAGTAGTGAGAAATGGGGATGGAGGGACAGAGGGGGAGGAGGGTGCATAAGTCAGAGGGTAGGGAAGGAGCCAAATGGTGGGGAAAAGCCATGGGGACGGGGGCACAGCAGAATGGGAAGAGGATAGGAATCAGTGAGTAGGTTGTGGGGGGCAGCAGCAGATGAGGACAAGGGCAGACTGGGGTCACAGGGGCTGAAGAGTCTACAACTACTAGAAAATACTCCCCTCCAGAACCTGGAATAGAACCCAAGAGTCCTAAATCGCTACATTCTTCTGTTGTCAGCAAATAGCTCTGAAGACCACTGAAAAAGTGTGTGTTTCATCCTCCTCTAGTGGCTGGCCCACACAGAATATAATCACCTACTACTGCTATCAGTTACTACATTAGCTCAAGTGGTACCAGTATGTGCTGTGGATGTAAGGGTCTAAAATCTGCTGATAACCCAACCTGGCGATCAATATGACTCTACATGACAGAAACTCTGTTTTTCCAGTTTGTTTTTGAAAAAAATTAGGAAATTACATTTAACCAAATACATTAAAAGAACATTAAGGCTGCATAGTCACACACTCAAAAGTTAGGAAACACCAACACTGCCTTATGTGTATGCATTATAGTACAGTCTTTAATTACATGATCACATGCTATTTTTTCCACAGGACCCCTGCCTCATTCAGCATTCAGTGGTCTAGATGCACCTGCTCTGGGGATGAATCAGGGCTGTGCAGCAAATAAGACAATTATCTACAGCACCCCTGCATCATTTGTTGCGGAAGTTAGAAGTACACAGTGAATGAGGCAGAAGATTGCAAGAAGAGAAAGGATGGCCTCAACGTTGAGTCAGATTAATGTTGCCCTGGAGAACTGGATTCTCTCCTGCCTCGGCTACAGAGTTCCTATGCAAGGCTGGGCAAGTTACTTGAACTAGATTTTTCATGGGTGTTACTATCATGATATTTATGTTTGTTCCCCTACATAGCATTTTTTATTTAAATAAGGATGCTAGAGGCAAATCACATCAAAGACGTTAAAATGAGGTACAGTGACATTTGGTGAAGAAAGCAATCAGATGTATCCTTAAAGCCTGCTTTAAAGAGGGCCCAAACACAGTTGTCTTTATGATGGTCATCGATGGCATCCACAAGTTACCAGCATGCAACTGTTTCTTGATGGACAGTCTTAAATCCACATTGATATCATCAACAATTTTTCCACCATGCAATAAAGTAGTAAACATGTCAGCTACATATACCAATCTATATAAAATCCTTTCAGGTCATCTTAAAATAGTTTAAAGGCAGACATGACTAAACGTAACATGAATTAAAAACAGGTATAGTGCCTTCTCATTCAAGTATGGGCCATGACCCTTCCTAAGGTGTGTTCCAGACACATACATAGCTAGAATGACATGCAATTTACTTGGTAGTCAAAAGGGAAAAAAAAGGAACAATGCTACTTCTTGTAAGTGTGAAATGAAGCAGTTTATATTTGACTTTGATATTTATAACTGTGACTTGGGAGATAATATCTTCAATGAATGAAGCAAATTTAGGAGAATATAGAAGATTTTTATTTGTCAGTCTGTTGCTTATACACTGGTAAAAGATATTACCTCACCTACCTTGTAGCTTATATTAATAGTTAAAGAACTACATAGGGAATACAATTGTTATTCCTTTATATCACCACAAGATGTCACTATCAGCTCTGTCCTTTACAAAGACTTAGGTAAATTTAAACTTGGAACTCATTTCATAATGAGCAGAAAATATTCAAGCTGTCCCAAGACTTTGTCAGGGCATCAGCTGACTTCAATGGGATATGGACACTTAATTATCTTAGACTCCTTTGAAAACCTCAACCTAGATGTCTGTCTACTCTCACTGAATCTTTATGCAAAGATCAGCTTATTCCTTGAAATATACCATTTAATAAAATGCACTGGGAGAATTCTAATAATTACACGGTGCAGAAGTATAAAAAACAATATCCTTCAGAACAAAACATGAAATGTGTATACTTAATTTCATGTTCTGGAGTAAAAGTGTTAGAGGAGAAAATAAGTAACCTTCCAAACCTGAAAAAAAGAAAAAAAAATATCTACCTTACTTTTAATTTCCAAATGTTGACTTCTTAATGGCAAATACCATATGCATTATATATATATTAGAGCTGTCAAGCTATTAAAAAAAATTAATCACACAATTAAAAAATACCATTTATTTAAATATTTTTGGATGTTTTCTACATTTTCAAATATGTTGATTTCAATTACAGCATAGAATACAAAGTGTACAGTGCTCACTTTATATTTATTTTTTATTACAAATACTTGCACTGTAAAAAACAAAATAAATAGTATTTTTCAATTCACCTAATACAAGTACTGTAGTGCAATCTCTTTATCATGAAAGTTGAACTTACAAATGTAGAATTATGTACAAAAAATAAAAACAATGTGAAACTTTAGCGCCTACAAGTCCACTCAGTCCTACTTCTAGTTCAACCAATCGCTCAGACAAACAAGTTTGGTTACAATTTGCAGGAGATAATGCTGCCAGGAGATAATGCATGTCCTCTGGAATGGTGGCCGAAGCATGAAGCGGTATACAAATGTTTAGCATATCTGGAACATAAATACCTTGCACCACCGGCTACAAAAGTGCCATGAGAACGCCTGTTCTCACTTTCAGGTGACATTGTAAATTAGAAGCGGGCAGCATTATCTCCCGTAAATGTAAACAAGCTTGTTTGTCTTAGCGATTGGCTGAACAAGAAGTAGGACTGAGTGGACTTGTAGGCGCTAAAGTTTCACATTGTTTTGTTTTTGAGTGCAGTTATGTAACAAAAAACCCCATACATTTGTAAGTTACACTTTCACGATAAAGAGATTGCACTATGGTACTTGTATGAGGTGAACTGAAAAATACAATTTCTTTTGTTTATCATTTTTACAGTGCAAATATTTGTAGTAAAAAATAATATAAAGTGAGCACTGTGCACTTTGTATTCTGTGTTGTAATAGAAATCAATAGATTTTAAAATGTAGAAAAACATCCAAAATATTTAATACATTTCAATTGGTATTCTATCGTTTAAAAGCGCGATTAATCACGATTAATTTTTTGAGTTAATCACGTGAGTTAACTGTGATTAATTGACAGCCCCAATATATATACACACACACACACACACACACACAGTTAGTATTTGGCATTGCTCTGAAACTTCTACGGTGATATTGTTTTAAAATAATTTTCATTCCTTTTTTCCAAAGTGTAAAAATACATCATTACAAAGGTTTGTGTGCATTATTAGAACATCATATCCACCAAGAAACAGGTATAATCACTGTTAGAATTAATTAATTTCTATAATTAACTTATCAATTGAGTTTATCTTTGTAGTTGAGTAAGATTCTACTAAGTCTAACCACAAAAAACGTGCATATTTGTCTGTATGGTATTTATAAGGAGATCATTAATATCCCAAACATCAGAGTCCTAGGTCAAATCCAAGCCTTATTACTAATCTAGGAAAATTACCTTTGCAATGTCACATATCATGGGTTTCAATTCCTACTGTTCTAGGAGGGCTTTGTGAGTGACCCAAAGACCCAAATTACGCATGTAAGATGATTTCAACTGATTTTTCTGACATGTTCAGCTAATACACATACAATGCTTAGTTTAACTACAAAACTCAGCTTTCCTCAGATTATGTAAAACCTCTCCTTCCCCTTTAAAATTATATTGCAAATTTGTATTAATTTCCCTAGTTTCTTTAATTGTGCTTAAAAGATTGAATATCTGGCTAGTTACAACTGATTTGGAGCAACCACAAATAATTACTTGGAGGTTCCGTTAAAATGAAATGAAAATGATATGCTGCTCCATCCTTCTCCAGTAAGAGATTCTATTTTAGGAATTTTTAATTAACTATACAGATCAACTGGCCAAACCTTCCCCCCTGCATATGATGGGAGATGACAGAGCACCTATGCAAGCTGCCACAGACCATGGATTGTAGAAGTGGCCTCTCCACTGGTGCTCCATTGCCAGTGGGGTAGGATTCCTTGCTACTTTGCCCTGGAAAAGAACCCTGCACAAAGCCCATTTACTTGGCTGTTTTGTTTGGGCTCAGTTAGCCATAATTCTGTATTCAGAGAACAATACTATATGTAAAAAAACCGAGGAGTCCTTGTGGCACCATAAAGACTAACAAATGTATTTGGGCATAAGCTTTTGTGGGCTAGAACCCACTTCATCAGATGTATGAAGTGAAAAATACAAGAGCAGGTATAAATACATGAAAGGATGGGGGTTACTTTACCAAGTGTGAGGTCAGTCTAACGAGATAAATCAATTAACAGCAGGATACCAAGGGATGAAAAATAACTTTTGAAGTGGTAAGAGAGTAGCCCATTACAGACAGTTGACAAGAAGGTGTGAGTAACAGTAGGGAGAAATTAGTATTGGGGAAATTAAATTTAGGTTTTGTAATGACCCAACCACTCCCAGTCTTTATTCAGGCCTAATCTGATGGTATCCAGTTTGCAAATTAATTCCAGTTCTGCAGCTTCACGTTGGAGTCTGTTTTTGAAGTTTTTTTGTTGAAGAATTGCCACTTTGAGGTCTGTTATTGAGTGACCAGAGAGACTGCAGTGTTCTCCTACTGGTTTTTGAATGTTATGATTCCTGATGTTAGATTTGTATCCATTTATTCTTTTGCGTAGAGACTGTCCGGTTTGGCCAATGTACATGGCAGAGGGGCATTACTGGCACACGATGGCATATATCACATTGGTAGATGTGCAGGTGAACGAGCCCCGGATGGTGTGGCTGATGTGGTTAGGTCCTACATTGGCCAAACCGGACAGTCTCTACGCAAAAGAATAAATGGACACAAATCTGACATCAGAAATCCTAACATTCAAAAACCAGTAGGAGAACACTTCAATCTCTCTGGTCACTCAATAACATAGGACCTAACCACATCAGCCACACCATCTGGGGCTCGTATGTAGAATACATGAGTTGAACTGGTAAAGAACCAGCAGGCATGGCAGCCAGGCCTATAGGGAGCACAGACCATAAAAAGAGCCAAACAAAATTAGCTCATCTTTAATAAGGGAGAATAAAGTATGGCTAACACAGGGTTTTACTCAATGTCATTGTCATTATTTAGTGTACAAGCAAGAATGAGTTTAAATTAAAAAAACAAGCTTGGCGGTTATATTTTCAGCAGTAGCAGTTCTGCTTGAAGTTTGGCCCATTGAAAGTCTGTGCAGCAGAGACCATTATCACAATATTGTTCAGTGAGAGTGAACAGCCTTTTTTTATTATTATTATTCTAAGCTGGAGAAAGTGAACAGAGGCTTATAGTCATATAAAGATTTTTCTTTTTTTATTGAGTGTGTGATAACAAGCAACTGACCAACAGGTTGATGGTAAGGATCAGGCAAATTCAAGAAGATAAAAAGTAATAGGGATAGTCCACTTTTAAGACAACTCCACTGCTCAATCTTAAATTTCACATTCCTTGCAAATTTCAAATACTCAGAGAATCTGTGGCTACAGTCTGCCCTCTCCCTTGCAGCCACCTGATCACACCCTTACAGTCTTTCAACACTGAAAACTCCTGTCAACTCTTTCTGGTTGTTAACACCGAATATACGTCCCTTTATTAGGCCTTGATCCTGCAAACATGTCAATACATGTTTACTTTAAGCATGTGAATAGTTGCATTCTCTTCAGTGGGACTCCTTATGTGTACATGTGTAAGAGTTTGCAGGATAAAGGCCTTACTTTGGATACTTTTTACATCATTCTATGAGTGTCTATAGTGTAAGCTCTGAACATTCGTAAAACTCATTTGTAATTAAGAACATTGTCCAACTGGCTCTCAAGAAATATATATTTCCATTATTTTTACTGGTTTGGGATTTTCTAGTCTAATTTAAGTCTATACCAGGGATTTAATTTAATAATAGCAAGTGACATTTTAAGATTTGACTGACAACTTCTCATTAAAAATGGCCCTCTGGCCCTAATATACTTTTATTAATTTACCAATGAACTAAAAGTAAACCCAAAGGAAAAATATTTGTAACCTGTATTTTTGCTTTCAACTGATCATTCTCAGCCTCCTTTTTTTGACTCTGGCATTGCAGATGGGCTTGTACAGCTTCTACTGACTTTGATAGGTGGTCTGCTTTTAGTGCATTTGCCTATGCAAAAGATATGAACACAAATCTTTTAATTTATACAGATATGCCATAAGACGATTTCTCTATTTTTTCAGTATAATTGATTTCTAACATACAGTAGTATACACACTCTGTGGGTCATGTACAGACACAATGTAATTATGAAATAGATTGCAAACCCAGACTCAAGCATAATGCCCTCAACTGAAGCACTGTCAAGAGCTGTTTTAACCCTTTTATTGAGTACAGTCAGTGCTTTTCCTCTCACCCTCACTTTGCATGGAGCCACCTCCCTTGTCTGGTACAGAGGCTAAAAGGGACCTTTATCTACACATTTTGGTGAGGTTAGCACTGTCTAGAGCACTAGCCTTCAGAGGGTGATGAACTCAAAGAGCACAAGGAGAGTGACTGTGACCAGCCCCTGTACAGAGGCAAAATGGAGGGGGGCTTTTGCACTCTCTTCTCTATAGGGTTGCCAACTTTCTAATAGCAGAAAACTGAACACCCTTACCCCACCCTTGCCCTGAGGCCCCACCCTTTCTCACTCCATCCCCCCCCCTCCATCTGTCGGTCACTCACTCTTCCCCACCCTCACTCACTCGCTCATTTTCACCAGGCTGAGGCATGGGGTTGGGGTGAGGGCTCTGGGATGGGGCCAGAAATGAGAGGTTCAGGGTGCAGGAGGGGGCTCCAGCTGGGGGTGCGGGCTCTGGGGTGGGGTTGGGGTTGAGGGATTTGGGGTGCAGGAGGGGGCTCCAGGCTGCGGGGGTAGGGCCGAGGGGTCTGGAGTGTGGGAGGGGGCTCCGGGCTGAATCAAGGGGCTGGGGTGCAGGAGGGGATGCAGGGTGTAGTCTCCGGGAGGGAGTTTGGGTGTGGGAGGGGGCTCAGGGCTGGAGCACAGGGTTGGGGTGCGGGACGAGGTGAGGGGTGTGGGCTCCCGGTGGCGCTTACCCCAGGCGGCTTCTGGAAGCGGCGAGACGTTCCTCTGGCTCCTAGGCAGAGGCGCAGCCAGGGAGCTCTGCATGCTGCCCCCGCCTGCAGGCGCCACCCCCACAGATCCCATTGGCTGCAGTTCCTGGCCAATGGAAACTGCAGAGCCGGCGCTCAGGGCGGGGGCAACGCACGGAGTCCCCATGGCTGCCCCTATGCCTAGTAGCCAGAAGGACCTGTTGCTGCTTCCTGGGAGCTGCGCGGAGCTGGGTAGGGTGCCTGCCAGCCCCGCACCAACTAGACTTTTAATGGCCCGGTCAGCAGTGCTGACCAGAGCTGTCAGGGTCCCTTTTCGACCAGGGGTTCCGGTCAAAAACCAGACACTTGGCAACCCTACCTCTCTACCTTATGCATTTGTGCAACATTAGCCTAAACCTAACCTTAAATGAGATATGACAGTCAGGTCCAAACCAACCTCCCTCTCCGGAGCCATCCCTCACACTGACCATTGGAGGGGCTGGGGTGAGGATGGTTCACAATCCAAAAAAATATCTGGAGCCAAACTTCCTGGTATGGGTCCACCTCTGTGAGAAACACTGGCCCACAGGAATAGCTTTTCATATAATGTTTGAAATTAAATGTTACACTTCTCACAATTTGAAAAATTTGGAGTTTTGGAGGTAAGAATTTAGCACAGAGATAAAACATACATTCTGAGGGGGAAACTGACTTACTTTTTCCTGTTGAAGCTGAGAAGAAAGCTCTACAATATGCTTCTCTGTTTCAAGCGTTTCTTTTCTGAGACCCTTCATGAAGGAAAATTAACACAAAATGAAAAGGTCTCAATATGCACATTTTGGGCTACATTTTCATAACGGTGCACCCAAATTGCACATGTAAAAGGGATAGTTTATTAGGGTAATTGAGCTCTCATTTCCAGTGGCACAAACATTTCAAGATGATGCTTAAAAGCAAAGAAATTGTAAACCTAAATATAAGAACAAAAGTGTCTCAAAGCAGGGACATGAATTTAAGTGTACAGATGCACAGTCAACATAATTGGGTACCTAAATTTAGCTGATGTACAATGTTGGCTTGTATTACAGGGATTTTTTTGTCAAGTTTTGTCAATTTTCTGCAAATCAGATTACTGAAGGATACACATACACTTAATTTACTTATCAAATTGTTTTGAAAATTCTGCTTTTTTAAAATTACGTTTGAAGAGGCCACAAGGGAGCAAGGAGACAGAGCAGACAATAAGGGAAAAGCCAGAAAAAAGAATTAAACAAGAATGGGGTGCTACTTTGTAAAAAAACAAAAACCAACCTAAACACAGAGCCAGTAAATATTTGTGAACAAAGTAAAAGTAATGTTACTTTTAAGAGAGGAGCTCCTAATTGTAAAGGTTATTTGGTCTTCACCGGAAAGTAAGTTTAAGGATTCAATCTCTGTTGAAGGAAAATTTGTTGGCTGAATGGTTTTCAGACATAACAGCCATATTCTGCCCCTCTCCCAGACTGGTAGTGTTCCATAAGCAGCCCTTGTGCTGACACCTATAGTTCAGGTTGCCTTAACTACTGAGTATCAGATTTCCTGGGTTGTGAAAAAAAAATAAACAGCTCTTTTAAATCTGATAGCATTCCAATTCCAACATAGTCAATTTCTGCCCAGACTAGGAATAAAGTGATTTGGGTTACATTTTTTGGCCTTGGACAAGTCATTACCACCACCTTGCGCCTCAATTTACCCCATTTTAAAATGAGGATAATAATACATGCTACCTGAGATATTTAGCACTGTATCACGCTTTTCAGCCAAGAATCTTGTTATTCCTTCTCAGTACTGGGCTAAATTGAACTTCAACTTCCAATTACTTTGATTTAAAATTATTTTTTTTAAAAGGTACTGGCAGAATTTTACATTTCTTTGTAATACTGAAGTTGCACCAAAATGGTTAAAACTTCTCTTGTCATTGCTTTCATGGAGTTAACTGTCTGGATTCACCTTTCTGAAGATTTAGGTACTTGGATACCATATTGCCCTTTATTTTCTCATTTGTGGCAAATGGCATATTTGGGGGAATGATTTGGAGGGTTTACAAACTTTTAGTTCCATCTGCTTTCTCAAAACTGTGTAGCCTGATTACGATAGCTACCGTCTGGGCACGAATGCGACCTCATGATGGAATGGAAATATTACATGAACTATAACAAAAATGGTAATTTGGGGGGGCAATGAATTCATAGCTTTTCCCTCCCTTACATTGCCTATCGATTTATGTCAGAATAAAAAGGCAATGCACTTGAATAACCATAACATTAAAGCAAAAGTAACATCTGGTCTTAGAGAAACAGAGCTAGACATTCTTCTCAGTTACACCAGTGTAACTAAGTAGCATTTCCATTAAAGTTACTCTGGAATTACACTGGTGAACAACATCAGAAACTGGCCCATGCTGTATACAGGATAATGTACACCACATTAAACTCTGTGTAATAAGCGTGACACCATACTCCTGAAAAATATCACTAGTCAAATGGGTAAGGAAGAAACAAAATGTTGGAAATTGGGTGGAAGCCAGGCAAGTATATCAATATACACATACATGTGAGCACAAGACAGAAAGACCAAGCAGCCTTCCTGATCCTAGGTCTGGCAGTTGCCTACTGGAATTGTATGAGACTGGGATTTCACTGTTTTGGCATGCCTTGATAGAGTGAGGAACCGGAAAATGTAATTTACTTACATCATTTTCAGTTTCACTTTCAGTTAACTTCTGCATCAAAATGTCAATTTGTTTACCACTTATCTGGAAGTTCAAAATAGAAAAAACAACCAATATTTTAAAATTAATTATTTTATAGTATATGGAACTTGCTGATTCAGTGTACTCGGAATGGAGACTGATACATATGAAATACCAACAGCAAGGAGATATTTACTTTGACATGCATGATTATTTACAATTGGTAGGAAATATCTTAGAGATTCTGTTCATTCTATGTGCAGAGTTTATGAATAAGGGAAAATAAACCAAGGTTAATTCTATATGTAACACTGATTATTTTTT
Organism: Platysternon megacephalum; assembly: GCA_003942145.1. Lineage (NCBI taxonomy): Eukaryota > Metazoa > Chordata > Testudines > Platysternidae > Platysternon > Platysternon megacephalum. The sequence goes on along the minus strand of QXTE01000036.1, from coordinate 33,040 downwards.
AAATGGAAGCACTTACATGCCATGCTTATTTTATTTTCCTTGTTCAAATAGTAGCCTAAAGTACAAGTATGTATTCCATTCATCTATTTTAAAGACAAAGTGAAGCATTTCCTTAAGCGTTTCTGAAAATATTGTTTGATGGCAGCTAAGATTATCTCCAGACCGCAAAATCTTATATCCCACAATATTAACTTCTATCACAAATATAAATAAACTTGGAATGGCAAAACCATTTATGTAGCCATAACTATCACACAATCATCAATTACATAATTTGGCAGTCAAAGTTGTCCTTATTTTATCAATTAGTCTTTTTACCCTAATTGATGGAACTTCCAGTTAAGTAAATCCCAAACTTTTTAACTTCAGAGAATGGGCTCACTGACTTCCAAGGAAGTTTAGATAACTCAGCATGTTATAGGACCAGGCCCAATATGAATATTGAATTATAGGAAGGAGATAACCAGCAAGTTGGGTGTCTAACTACAGATGGATCGGAAAGCAGGGAAAAGCAAATGAGAGATTCTCTGCACTGGTATTTGCAGAGTGCACTCTGCTGGATTTTAGAAGCATGATGTACTCTGGCTCATCAGTGAGAGGGAAGCCTTACAGATCATTCTGAACAGAGCCACAGCCAGGGCCGGTGCAACCATTAGGCAAACTAGGCGGCCGCCTAGGGCGCCAAGATTTGAGGGCGCCAAAAAGGCTAAACCTGTAACCCTTTTCCTGCTGCTGTGCTGTCATTCCTCCTCCGGCCGCCAGGGGGCGCTGCTCCGCTCCTGCTCTTCCCCAGGGCCCCTGCCCCTGCTCCTGCTCAGCCCTGCCCCGCCCCGCCCCCACTCCCCTGAGCTCTCCAGCAGGGCCAGGCCTGCACTCACCGGCCGCGGGAAGTGCAGAGACCCGGCCCCAGCCGCGCCGCCGGTGAGTGCTGGCGGGTGGTTCCCCCGGCCCTCCAACCAGCCCCCCCGGAAGCCTGGGGCCCCCCGCTACCGCCCCCCCGGAGGCCTGGGGCGCCCCCCCGCGGGGGGGGGCTGTGTAGGGCCCCAGAATATTTAGGGACGGCCCCAGTACCCGCCACCTGCCCGCAGTCAGCCCCTGCTGCACCCCCCTGCCCTGCCCGCAGCCAGCCCCACACCCCTGTCTCCGGCCAGCCCTACACCCCCTGTCCTGCCCGCAGCCAGCCCCACACCCCCTGTCTCCGACCAGCCCCACACCCCCTGCCCTGCCCGCAGCCAGCCCCACATCCCCTGTCTCCGACCAGCCCCACACCCCCTGTCCTGCCCGCAGCCAGCCCCACACCCCC
>QXTE01000036.1:7238-31439 GCA_003942145.1 Platysternon megacephalum | reverse complement strand
CCCTCTGCCAGCCCCACACACCCGTCTCCAGCTAGCCCCACACCCCCTGCCCTGCCCTCAGCCAGCCCCACACCCCCTGCCCTGCCCTCAGCCAGCCCCACACACCCGTCTCCAGCCAGCCCCACACCCACCTGCCCTGCCCACAGCCAGCCCCACACCCACCTGCCCTGCCCACAGCCAGCCCACACACCCCTGCCCACAGTCAGCCCCACACACCCCTGCCCTGTCCGCAGCCAGCCCCACACACCCCTGTCTCCAGCCAGCCCCTCCTGCACCCCCGTGCCCGAAGCCAGCCAGCCCCGCACCCTGTCAGGTTATTCATTTATTTTTATTAAATATGTAGACTAAATAATGAAATTAATAAATTTTCAAGCCAAATGTGTATTAATTCTAATGAACAATGCCAAATTATGCAGTATTCATTTTTGAAAGTGTACAATAAGCGATGCTCCGGTGGGTGGGGGGCGCAAGGTGGAAGTTTCGCCTAGGGCGCAAAATATCCTTGCACCGGCCCTGGCCACAGCACACGTGTACAATGTCCACTTTAGGAATTCACTGCTTATGTATGTTTGGTTTTGTTTGAATACAAACACCTGTGAATTGCAGGTATTCAAACACAAAGAGATAATCACACCACTATTGTAATATAATGCTCTCTATATTTCTTCACTTTTCTTCTTTCTCTGCCTCCCTATTATTTATCAATTGCCATTCTCTATTTATTTGTCTTTTCCTTTTTAAACTTCCTCTCCTTCCTTGATTATTCTATATACACAGGCTCCAGAAAAAAGAAGAAACATGTCTTCTCTCATCTGCTTTTTATTAAAAACTTAATATATCTTTTTGAAGTCAAGCAATTCCTATTCCGTCTTATTCAGCAAATATGATTATGCTTAAAGACTAACATATATGAAAGGAAAGTATGGTTATTCTGTGATATTTACAATACTATACAAGCATAGCATAACATAGATTTCTCAAAATATGTTAAACTTCCCACACAACCCGGGGTTGATTTGGACAATAAAGAATATTTGAAATACTATAATTTTGCATTTTCTGTGACTGGCTATTGCTTTCTTTCTTTGAAAACACTACTGAAAAAGATCAGGAAAAAAAAATTGTGTTCGTGCTCACTGTTAAACCACCCCAAGATGCTTTTGGGTCATCTTACTTCTTTATGCTCTGTTGTTCTATGTAGGCGTAGTAATAATCCTTTTATGTGTTTGAGAGTCTCTAGTTCCTTTATCAGTAAATCCTCTTGTTTAGAAATCTTAATCATCTCTGATGTAGAAAGGTTACACACCTGATAAAATATTAAGCCACAAACAAATATACTGTAAGTGTACTACAATATTTCCCCAAAATCGCATGATTACCACTATTAAAATTTAGCTTTAAAATATTGAAACCATAAAACTATTTTTCTAAGTACATTCTGATATTTTGAGGTGAATATGCAAAATACTGTTTAGATTAGGATTTAAACATTTTAGTATGAAATACTACACAATTCAATATTCACTCTTCAAAGCTTGTAACAGAGAGATCAGGCATATGCTCTATTCTATTTTAACTTTTTTGCTGATAAAAGGCCCAATTTTCCTCTCTAAAGGAAAAATCCATTTAAATCAAACTAATTTTGCTGCTCCAAAAATAACAAAGGACAATCAGGTAGCAGACCTTTTAGTAAGTACTATCACAGAAGTTATTTCATCCTGATTTGCACATATGTATTCATGATACTTCTATCTGTAGCTGGAGAAAAATTGAAGTACTATTGGAAATGTTAACTCTGTTGTACAGAAAAGTGTGAATTCCCAATGGCAATTCTTAAACAAATTAGCCACGAGGGAATGCAAAAAATCAAGATATCTTGACTCCTAGAATAATATTTGTTTTGTTTTATAAACTTAAATAGTAATAATGTATTTGTACTCAACAGGTTACAGACATCAAAAACCTCATTTGAAGATTTTTTTTAAATCATAGTAAAAAATGTATCTACTGTACAATATTGTGTATAAACAGGATTACAATTGGGGAAGAAGATGCAAATGTACTCAAGTTCTGCTCACAAACCCACAATACACAAGTAGCTATATGTTTCTGCTAAAATGATCAGCAGTGAAATAGCTCAGAATGTTGACTTTTAAACTGACATTAGGGTTCAGAATTAACATTCATGTGAGATGAAAACAAACATTTGGACCTCTCAAAGCTCTTAAAGATGTATGTCTGCACTCAGATATCACATCAGTCAACATTTAGAGTGCTTTTCTAATCAAACCATATGAGTTAGACATTTAAGGTTTTTTACAATAAATGTTTAATTCTGCAGAAATGAGTGGAGCAAAAAAAAAAAAAACCGTACAGCATATCCCAGAACACTAACCCAATTAGAGTTCTGAGGGTAAATATATACACAAACTTTTGTATAGTATTAAAATACAGAAACTTACATTTGTCATTCCAGCAATAGTGACTTTAAATGAAGGCAAAAACATTTCTGTTGAACTGATTGCCATCTCTGCTTCAAGAAGCTTTTCCTGTAATGTGGCAATTTCATCTTCTTTCAACCTATTCACAAGAAGAACTTAATAGAAATCAAATTGCACTAACTATACATGTTTAATATATATAAATATAAATAAACTTTTCCATTTCACAAATATTTATTAACCAAAGGCAGAATTTTCTCAAGTTTTCTCTGAGTAAGAACCTCAGAACTTGGCCTATAGTTTTCCCTTAATATGCAGGCTACAACTCCTTTTCAACTGCATATCATAAATTATTTACACTGAACACTTATGGAAACACTTTCTTGCTGCTGCATTCTATGTCCTCTAAAGCCAGCGGAAGTAAGAACTTTGGGATTTACCCTATTTAAAAAAAAAATGTGTAAAGCAAAGTTTATTTTAAGTGTTACCAATAACTCCTTGGATGACTGTACCATGAACTTTTAAAAATCAAATGTACTTTTCACGAATTAAGCTGTTTGCTTTTTGCATTTCACTCAGCCAGGGGAATGAAAATAGACTAAACAATCTCACTTGCAGGGTCTCATGAACTAGTACAATATGCAGCAGTGTTTGGGTTGCAAACACAGGCAGGGTAGGATTTTCAAAAAGTTCCCTATTATATGGTGAAATTAATCTCTGTTCAGAGGACCTACATAAGCCCCTATGTTGTCTAAACAGAAAGCCTTAAATGAATCCTCTGCCCAGGCATGAATTGCACCCAGAGAAGATAAATATTTATGTTTTGAACACATTGTGTGGATTTGAACAGCTAAAGAAGCACAAATAAATGCTGTAAGAACAGATGAAAGACTGTTGGTCTCATGAAATTCTGTAATTGTATTTTTCCCAGTCTGAAGCATACCATCTCATTTCACTTTCACTCAGGTTTTGTTCTAGGAAGTTTTCCTGTGATCTGCTTTTGAGCTGTGGTGACCGTTCTTTCAGCTTGGTCTGATGTTTATCCATAACTTTGGTAAATGAACTCCAATACTGCTTCAAGGGTTCTTCCTCCGTGCATGCTGAAAACTTACAAACATTTTATTTTATTTCAGTCTTTATCTTCTCCCCAACTATTTCAAGACATATTTTCTACCTATAACAACCAAAGCTTAATCAAAAGATCCTCTATCACAAGATAACAAACCAGAAGATGGGGCCAGAATTATTTCAGAAGGTTATTTCAAATGTCCACCATCCCTTTTATTATGGGAAATAGAATGGAATTAAAAGATGGTACCAATTTTCTCCCCAATAACCTATTTCTCTACATACGTTTCTCCTACTTTCTTTAGTCTTTATGTAAGAAGTCTTGTCCAATGCTGTAAAACAGCTAACAGTGGATGTTATACCCTGAAGATCAAGCATATTACCATCACAGTGAGAAAAATGGAAGTCCAGAATCCAGATTGTTTATTTGTATAAATGGGCAGAAAGAAGGATGTTTCTGATGACAGTTATCATAGCAACAAATTTAGCATTAAGGCCACATAGTTTAATTATTAGCGTCTTAAAAATGTATAGAAAACAATCCAGCTGGGATTTCTAAAGGAGCCTAAGAAAGTTAGGCAACCAAATCCTATTTAATTTCAAAAGAGAATTGTGTGCTTAACTCCCTGATGATCTTTTGAACGTCCCACCCTACAGGAATTTGCAGCTAGTCAGGAATTAAGTAGAATTTTCTTTATGCTTTCGCACACATCATTCTATGAATTCCTTCCAATTTAGCAGGAAATTATTTAATGCAAGGGAGATAAGAACAAATGTGCAAATATCTCTAATGCCAACAGGAGTGCAAGAAAAGCTTAAGAATGTCAGCCTCATACTGATACTATTTTTAGGTCTTCCACAATTCCCTACTTGGTCTGCTTCTTCACTTAGACCAGTAAAATATTTTCCATGTTGGTTGACTTTTCTGATTCTAAAATAATCTTCACAGGACTGAATCAATGAACAGAGTTTTGCTGCTTCTCCAGGTGTAATAGGTAGTGCATGTCTTGTTCCCTACAACAACAATATTGAGAATTATGTAACAATTGGTACCACTCACTGCTAGGCTTGCTATCCTTACCTGCCACCTGAGCCTAGTAGACATCTCAAGATAAAACAACTCATGTTCTTTATTAAGCAGAAATACTCAAGAAAAAATTTCAGGACGAACTAAATCAGGGGTCGGCATCCTTTCAGAAGTCATGTACCGAGTCTTCATTTATTCAGTCTAATTTAAGGTTTTGCTTGCCAGTAATACATTTTAACATTTTAAAGGGTCTCTTTCTATAAGTCTGTAATATATAACTAAAGTATTGTTGTATGTAAAGTAAATAAGGTTTTTAAAATGTTTAAGAAGCTTCATTTAAAATTAAATTAAAATGCAGAGCCCCCCGGACCAGTGGCCAGGACCCGGGCAGTGTGAGTGCCACTGAAAATCAGCTCACGTGCTGCCTTTGGCACGCATACCATAGGTTGCCTACCCCTGAATTAAATTATAATTTTCATCTGTTATTTCCATCATTACTAAAGGCGTAATAGGACGTAATAGAAGGTGAGACGTAATAGGAGGTGAGAATTGAGAAAACTGAGAATTTAGCATAAGACTCTTAATAACTAGACAATAACATCACACTTATTTACATCTCGTCATAATGTGAAATTTTACATCTAACTTCTATTTTTTCCATTTTCATTTCTTTGTTTTTCCACAGGTTTACATTTCATAGGGGACTTCAATCTGAATGATATATGCTGGAAGTCTTATGCTGCTAGAACGAAAACGTCCTCTGAATTTCTAAAAGTTATAGAGGACAATTTTTTAATTCCAAAAGTGTTACACCCTGCACTGGGGAATTCTATAAAAGACCTCATCTTGACAGGAGGAATTGATTGCAGAACTAAAAATGAGCGTTTCTATTGGTGCAAGTGATTATGACTTGATTATATTTGTTGCATACAAAGACATTGAAGTCCAAGCCAGTCATGGTGATTTAAAAGGGCTAATCATACAAAGCTGAAAACAATTATGAGCGAAATCAGTGGAGAGAAAGAATTTACACGGGAAAATATGAAGGATAATTGGTAGTTGTTTAAAAACATTTTACTAGATGCCAAAAAAGGTACAATCCCACAACTGAGAAGGCTATACTGCTTAAAAAACAACCTGGTTTAGAGGGGAGATGATATACAAAATGTATTTATATAAAAAATGAGGTGCAGTGGCTAAGTGGTTAATGCACTTGACAACAATCCTGGAGGTTGTGGGTTGGAGTCTTGATTGATCTTACACTGAAAGGCTGTCTCCAGTTCACCTCCATAGGGTTAGAGAAGACACAGGTGTAGCGGGGCGGTCACCCCGCTCTGGCTCAGAAGGGGTTAAAAGCCAGCCGTTGGGGAGGGCTGGGACTGAGAGCCAATCAGAGAAGGCTGAGAGGCAGCCAATCAGGGCCAGGCTGGACCCTATAAAAGGGCTGCAGGGCCAGAAGGCTGCCAGTCTCTCTCCAGCCTTGAAGAGGGAAAGCCTGGCTGCTTGCAAGCAGAAGGGGGTACCTTGAACAGAGCAGTGCTGGGAAGAGCAGGAGCTGAGGAGCTCCAGCATGGCGAACTCCCAGACTGAGACTTTACTTCCAAGGTCTGAGAAGGTACTGGGGCTGTGGGGAGCAGCCAGGGAAGGAAGAGGCAACCGGTCCAACCCCCTTGCCGATGATGAGCGGCCACTTCAGACTGCAGTTTTCCCCTGAGGGAAGGGGCTAGATGAGGACTGGCAGTGGGTCACTGAGACTAGGTGGGTTTAGGGGATTGGGGTTCCCCGGGGAGGGGAGGACCCCGAGTGTGGGGGCCACTGCTGCAGGGCAGTACCCAGGAGAAGGGGCACCGCGTGCCGGGAGGGACGTGGGGCCTGAAGTATAGTGGTGGAGACTGAGAATAAAAAGACAAGTAGCGACAGTAGGAGAGACACCGGCCAGCAGGAGGCGTTCCGAGGCTGGATGAGTTAATTCCCGGACTGACCAGCAGGAGGTGCCGTGGCGGTGAGTGCACGCCGTGCTACAAAAGGCAGTTGGACATGATGCTAGCCACATTACTCCCTTGTATAACGCTGGCTATGGAAAATGGCACACCTTAAAGACATTACTGCTAAAGTTTGCAGATGACAAAGATTTGGGGAGAGTTAAAAAATGAAGAGTTCATGTCACTGATACAGAGCGATCTGGATTACTGGATAAACTGGGAAACAATATACATTTCAATGCAGCCAAATGTAAAGTCATACATCTAGGAACAAAGAACGCAGGCCATACTTAAAGGACGGGAGACTCTTGGGATGTAAAAACGGGAATATCAAGTAGGAGAACAGAGAGGTTATTTTACCTCTGTATTTGGCACTGATGCGACTGACCACTACTGAAATATTGAGTCCAGTTCTAGTGTCCACAGTTCAAGAAGGAGGTTGGTAAAATGGAGATGATTCAGAGAAGAACCACAAGAATGATTAAAGGACTGGAAAATGTGCCTTTTAGTGAAAGACATAAGGAGCTATTTAGCTTATCAAAGAGAAGATTAAGAAGTGACTTAATAGGTCTGTTAGGTACCTACATGAGGAACAGAAATTTGATATTAGAAGGCTTCTCAATCTAGCAGATGAAAGTATAACATGATCCAATGGCTGGAAGTTGAAACTAGACAGATTTAGACTAGAAATAAGGTGCAAATTATTATCAGTGAGGATAATTAACCATTGGAACAACTCATCAAAGGCTGTGGCAAATTCTCAATCACTGTTACTGTTTTAATCTGGACGGGATGTTTTTCTAAAAGATCTTGTACTCAATGAATCTATAACAGTTCCAGTCTGAAGTTTTAATTAATAATAATAATTGTAAACTGATTGCTTCTTTACTGATGCAAATTATAAAGGGTGCTTAGTTCCAGGAGGAGTAGAATTTTGCTAGAGTGATATAAATATGTACAGCAAAACAGTAACAAAATTAAAATTCATAAACATTTAATGAAGCCAGTTAACCAAATACTAATTTAAGTTGCCCCAGTTTCAGTAGTAAGAGTGAATTAAGTCTCCATTGGTTCTACAAATTAAATTCTTGCAAATTTACTTGTATGTAAACTTGTTAAGTACAGTAAGTTCTATAAAATATATTGATACAGAGACTTAATACATTACATTCATGTGTGTTGAATGCAAATAATTTTCATATGTTCTCAAGTTAATATTGCTATGAAAATATTTTTGCTATATTTACACATTGCACAACTAAGCACAAAAATCTATGACTGAGATTAGTCCAATTCCTTCTATGCAGCATCTTGGGAGGGTTAGCATAGCATTTAGTTTATCCTAGTTCATCCAGAGCCAGAGAAGCACAAACTAGAATTTATCCATTTTTTCAGTATGTAATTTTTAGAGGTAGCCTTTAATTAGGATATGGGATCCCTCCTACCTTGTGTCAAACTTGCATGAATCTTCTTTTAAGAACTTAGCTTCTCTTACTAAACATGTAGCGTATTCATACACTTTCATAAACAAACGCAGAAATCTTCCAAATAATATCCTCTATTCTAACCCCATTTTTCTCTTCTTCCCCTCTGAATTTATTTCCCAGTGGCTTGAGATGTGACCAAGCAGCTTCCAACGAACACTTGTCTAAGAGCAGGTCTACATTACCGCTTAAGTCAATCTAAGATACGTCGCTCAGGAATATGAAAAAGCAGCTTCTGAGTGACGCAAGTTTTGCGCTGTTCACATTGGCGCTATGTCGGTGGGAGACACTTTCCCACCAACATAGCTTCTGCTTCTTGCGGAGGTGGAGTAATTATGCCAACGGGAGAGCACACTCCCGCCAGCATAGTGTCTCTTCACTAGGTGTGCTACAGCGGTGCAGCTGCGCCGATGTAGCGCTGTAATGTAGATTTGCCCTAACTCACTTAATGAATTATCCTACATATGTCCTTTATTAGCATTGCACTCCATTCCTAAACAGCAAAAGTAGACTCTTCAAAAGTGCCTAGGGGATTAGATACGTGGCTCCCATTGATTTTCAAGGGAAATTGGGCACAAAACTCCCTCATACCCTTTTGAAAATCAAACCCAAATGCATCCCTTCTTCCTACTGTCTACAGCAGGGGTCTCAAACACGCGGCCCGTGGGGCTCTTGCGTGTGGCCCGCCAAGCTCCCCGCACCCCCCGCCCGCCCGCCCCTCTGCCTACCCGCAGGATTGCCCCCTGTGGTGCTGCGAGCCCCGCGCTGCTCTCTGAAGCAGGTGGCAGCACAGCCCCTTCGGGCCAGGGGGGAGGGGGAAGGAGGCAGAGGGCTCCTGCATTGCCTCCTTCCAGGCACCGCCCCCCGCAGCTCCCATTGGCCGGGAACAGGGAACTGCGGCCAATGGGAGCTTCGGGGGAGGTACCTGGAGGAGCGGCAAGAGCAGCACAGGCAGGGAACCCTGAGCCCCTCCCCCTCGGGCTGCAGGGTCACGGTTCCAGCTGCTTCCTGGAAAGGAGCAGCACGGGGGGGACCTGTCCTGGCTGCCACCCCGGAGCCGCTCTAGGTAAGCGGCGCCGGGCTGGAGCTCGCATCCTGAACCCCTCCTGCACCCCAACCCCCTGCCCTGAGCCCACATCCCAACCCCCTGCCACATCCCACACCCCAACCCCCTGCCCTGAGCCCGCTGCCACATCCCACACCGCTCCTGCACCCCAACCCCCTGCCCTGATCCCCCTGCCGCACCCTGCAACCCAACCCCCTGCCCTGAGCTCCCTGCCGCATCCTGCACCCCTCTTGCACCCCAACCCCCCCGCCACATCCCGCACCCCAACTCCCTGCCCTAAGCCCCCTCCTGCACCCCGCACCCCTCCTGCACTCCCTGCCCTGAGCCCCCGCCGCACTCTACACCCCGACCCCCTGCCACACCCCTCACCCTCTTGCACCCCACACACCAACTCCTTGCCCTGAGCCCCCTGCCGCACCCTGCACACCTCCTGCACCCCTGGGGGCAGCGTTGGGGTGGGGACTTCGGGGAAGGGGTTGGAATGGGGCGGGGCCTAATGGAAGGGGTGGAGTGGGGGCAGGGCCAGAGGCAGTGAGGGTGGGTGTCAGTGATGCGACCCTCGGGTCAATGCACTAGTCCTCATGTGGCCCTCGTAGTCATTTGAGTTTGAGACCCCGGTCTACAGATTGGAAGCAAAATTTAAAGTTTGACTTGAAGCCAGGGTCTAGTCCAGGGGTCTCAAACTCAAATGACCACGAGGGCCACATGAGGACCAGTGCATTGACCCGAGGGCCGCATCACTGACACGCCCCTCGCTGCCTCTGGCCCCGCCCCCCCCCCTTCCCTTAGGCCCCGCCCCCTTCCAACCCCTTCCCCGAAGTCCCCACCCCAACGCTGCCCCCAGGGGGTGCAGGAGGGGTGCAGGGTGCAACGGGGGCTCAGGACAGGGAGTTGGTGTGTGGGGTGCAAGAGGGTGAGGGGTGCGGCAGGGGGTCGGGGTGCAGGGGGCAGCAGGGGGCTCGGGGCGGGGGGTGGGGGTGCAGGAGGGGTTCAGGGAGCGAGCTCCAGCCCGGCACCGCTTACCTAGAGCGGCTCCGGGGTGGCAGCCAGGACAGGTCCCCCCCGTGCTGCTCCTTTCCAGGAAGCAGCTGGAACCCTGTTCCTGCAGCCCCTGGGGGAGGGGGAGGGGCTCGGGGTTGCAGCCATGTGCTGCTCTTGCCCCTCCTCCAGGTACCTCCCACAAAGCTCCCATTGGCCGCCGTTCCCTGTTCCCGGCCAATGGGAGCTGCGGGGGGCGGTGCCTGGAAGGAGGAGTCCTCTGCCTTCTTGCCCCTCCCCCCCGCCCGAAGGGGCTGTGCTGCCACCTGCTTCAGAGAGCAGCGCGGGGCTCGCAGCACCACAGAGGGGAATCCCGCGGGTAGGCCGAGGGGAGGGGTGCGGGAGGGGAGGGGAGGTGGGCGGGCCGCACGCAAGGGCCCCGCGGGCCGCATGCGGGCCGCGTGTTTGAGACCCCTGGTCTAGTCAGTAACAAAGTGCATAGATTACTCTCCTTTGTAGGAAATGCTCATACATCAGTAACACATTAGCAGAGCCGTCCCTTGGGTAGGGTGAAGCAGGGCGACTGCTCCAGTCCCCGCGCTTTGGGGGGCCCCATGGGCCGGTGCGATTGGTCCATGCAGTCGGTCCCGCAAGAGACTAATCCGTCACTTCCGCCCTGGGCCCTGCACCCCACTAGTGACGGCCCTGAAAATTAGTATGAATTGACTTACCTCAGCAACATCAGGAGAAGACAACTTTTTTTGAACATGCAACTCTGATAGAATATCGTTATCCTGTCTGTGCACAGATGACAACATTCGGTCTTAATTCTGCAAAAAGATTAAAAGTTGATATAAAAGCATCTATCTACATTGCCATCATTGTAACAAAAATAATAGAAAAGCAAGCTGGTAATGGAAGGCACATTAGTTAAAGGATCACTGATACCTCAGTTCAGTCAAATATAAAATCCAACAAAAAGCAGGATGAACAAAAGCTTGACCCACAACAAGAATGAGGCCTCCAAATGACCCTGAGTGAAATTACTGGCCAGAGTCAATACTTAATAAACATGGGTTGCAAGGATATTTATTTAGCACTTATTGTTTACTTGGCCCCGACCTCTCACACATGCATTGCACACAAGTTAAATAACCCCCCAAAACGGAGGGCTACTGACTGTAACTGACATGAAGGGAGGGAGGCCCGCCAGGGCAAAGCCTGGCCGCAAGATCCCCCACCCGAGACACAGCAGCCGCCGCCGTGAGTGTGAGGGGACGGGAAAGGGGCAGGCACTACACCGGCGCTACAAGTCACCCCCGGGCAGTGCCCAGGCACCTTCCCCCAAGGCTGCCCCGCCGGTACCGGCCAGCTCCCGGCCACGACCCTGAGCCGCCAAGCAGCGCCGCGGGCCTTGCCACGCCCCGCCCCCAAGCAAGACAGGGGCGCCTCCCGCCCCGGCACTCCCCCGCCCAGGCCCCCCCGGTGACCCGCCCCGCCGGATTCCCCGGAGACGTTACCAGCCTCCCGCCAGGGCCGTCCCGCTCCTTCTCCCCGCACTCCCCGGCGGGAAGAGGGAGCCGCAGCCGCTTCCTTGGCAACCTGTAACCGCCCGCCGCTTCCGCAGCGCGGCTCCCTTCCCTCGCCCGGCACTCAGGGGCGGAGCCCGCTGCCATGCGGGGGCCGAGTGGTGCCGGGCGGCCGGGCACAGCTCCGCCCGCGGGGAGCCGCTCGGGGGGCCAAAATATTTCCAATTCCATTGATAATAATCAACGTTTACAGAGGGGCCAAGTAAGGAAAACGCTGCTTGAGAACTTGCTGCTGGAGTCCCACTGTCCAGTGTATAAAACACATCGCGGGTGTTAGCGGAGCTAGAGCAAGGGGGCGTTTGTTTCGATCGCTTTCACGCTGAATCAGCGTCTGCTGTCATGACATGATTCTTGTCGGGCCCCCTCCCCTCAATTTCACACAGCTGTGAGCATCTCCATGGATACAAATCTAAAAAAACTGCTTAAAAATACCCCGCTATGACTCGTCGAAATTATAAAAACTGAATCCTGCCAAGCCTAGTGAAAAGTAAAACACAAGCAAGCGTGTGTGTGTGTGTGTGCTACATCCACACTGGGGTGCGATTCCCTAGACAAACAATTTCTTTTTATCGTAGCACCTTCCTCTTCTATTCCCCATCAGAACATGCTCCTGGCTGCAGCCAGGTCCCCTCTAGCCAGGAAATGTCACTTCCCATGTTGAATGAATGAACCAGTGATAAACTTCTTACCCTCTGTCACACAGCTCACCCCCATACGGCCAACCATGGCACAACAGGCGAGTCCTGCCTCAGTTTCCCCTGCTGTTCCCAGGGCTGACTGAGTTGCCCACCCAGAGTGGGCCAGACCGATGGTCCACTCTGCCCAGAAGAGGAGTGTTGTCTCATTCAAGCCTTTTCTGGGCATAATTTACTAATACAATGCCAGGCTTTGGTTGATCCCTTGAAATAAGGCAATTCACAACCCCCAAAGTAAGACAGATGAAAAGGCAGCAGTTCTCCATCCCCGCTCCAGGGACTGTCACGCAGGCATTCTACAAGGGTCTTTCCACAGTGTTGCACTCCCAAGGCATCTGGGAGCTCTACCCCTGCGGAGTGTGGTGTATTGAAAACTGTGTTAAAACTGGGATCTATCACTTTAAATTCTAGGAGTGTTCCTGGCCCTGCCAGCGGGCTGGGGGCTCTGTTGGGAAGGGTCTGATCAGAGTCTGCAGAGAGCCAGCCTAGAACAAGGTGCATGAGTTGAGCCCCTGGGCTGTGGGGTGCAGCCTGTTTTTTCTGTAGAGAAACAGTCAAATGAAAAAGAGTCCCATTCAATTACATCATGTAATGGCAGACAGCTAAAAAGGGACATTTTTTTAAGTGCTTATACACAAATCCTAGAAGTCTAAATAATAAGATGGATGAATTTGAGTGCCTCATATTAAATATAAATATAAATAGGCACCACAGAAACTTGGTGGAATGAGGATAATCAATGGGACAGTAATACCAGGGTACAAAATATATCAGAAGGACAGAACAGGTGGTGCTGGTGAGGGAGTGGCACTATATGTGAAAGAAAGCGTAGAGTGAAATAAAGTAAAAATCTTAAATGAACCAAACTGCACCATAGAATCTCTATGGATAGAAATGCCATGCTTGAATGATAATATATAGCAGTAGGGATATACTACTGACCACCTGACCAGGATGGAGACAGTGACTGTGAAATGCTCACGGAGATTAGAGAGGCTATAAAAATAAAAAAATCAGTTATAATGGGGGATTTCAACTATCCCCATATTGACTGGGTACATGTCACCTCAGAATGGGGTGAAGAGATGAAGTTTCTTGACACCTTAAATGAAGCTTCTTGTTCTGGATCCCACAAGGGTGGAGGCAATTCTTGATTTAGTCCTAAGTGGAGCACAGGAACTGGTCCAAGAGGTGAATAGAGCTGAACTACTTGGTAATAATGACAATAACATAATAAAATTTGACATTCGGGTGGGAGGGGAGGACACAAACCACAGCAGCCCACCATGGTAGCATTTCATTTCGGAAAGTGGAACTCCACAGAAATGAGGAAGTTAGTTAGAAATTAAAAGGCAAACTGCAAATAAACTTTTTAAAGACATCATAATAGAGGCTCAATTTAAATGTGTACCCCAAATAAAAAACATACTAAGAGGACCAAACAAATGCCACCGTGGCTAACAACAAAGTAAAAGAGGGAGTTAGAGGCAAAAAGGCATCCTTTAAAAGGTGGAAGTTAAATCCTATTGAGGAAAATAGAAAGGACCATAAACTCTGGCAAGTGAAGTGTGTGATAGTCCCACCTTGGTGCAGACCCTGCCCCTCCCCCCCCCATCACTCCATCTCCTCCTCTTCCTGCAGAGCTTTCCTCAACCCCCTCCCCCCCTTTGCCCTGATCCCTGCAAAAACCTCTGACTGCGGCTGGGCTGCCAGTGCACTGAGCCCGCTGCCTAATAGTGGCTTGTCAGCTTGTCCTGCCCCGTGTGCCTGTCTGTGGCCATCTACTGGCTCTTGTCTGAGACGTAGGTTGTCAGCTCTTCAGAGTCAGGACAGTCATTTTGTACAGTGCGGTCCTGATCCCTGACTGGGGCTCCTGAGCACTGCCATAATACACCTAATAGATAATGTACAGCACCTAGCACAATGAGGCCCTGATCCCTGACTGGGGCTCCTAGGCATGACCGTAATACACCTAATAAATAATAATAATTATAATGAATATTTAATATACACCCTGCTCTCATGGACAAATCGCTGCTGCTCCACCTCAGACAATGAGCCCCAGCAGCCTGAATTGTATCTCTGCAAATGCAAATTTGTGGCAAAACTTCAGTGCTCTGGTCAGATCCAGCTGGGGTCAATTGGCCGTAGCTCCACTGGAGTCAATGGGGCCAGATCAGAGGCACCAATTCCGTGGGTGCTAAAAAAAATAGGGGGTGCTCACGAGGGCTGGCCCCCGATCAGCTCTTTGGTGGCTGGTGGGAGGTGCTGAGTGGGACAGAGGAGCCAGCAGTGGGGGAGGGACTTGGGGGAGGGGCCTGAGAGAAGCGAATGAAGGGTGGGCAGGGGGGCCTGGGGGTGGAGTGGGGTCAGGAAGAGGTGGAGCGAGGGTGGGGCCTCAGAGGAAGGAGCAGAGTAGGGGGCAGGGTCTCAAGGCGGAACCGGGGCAGAACACCCACCGGGAAAAATAAAAGTCAGCACCTATGGGCCAGCTCCCAGCTGGTGGGAATTCCGGCTGAAAAGCAGGTCACTGGTTGTCAGCACTGGGCTGGCGTTAATTGGCATGAATACTTTGGAGGCACACAGGTGAACACACCTGGTGCAATAGTGCATACAATGCAGTAGGGGGCAGTAGTGTCTGGGTGTCTCTCAATCACACTCACTCGCATGCACAGTGCAAGCTGGAGGTTTGATTTCCTTCTCGAGGAGACAAACCCAGGCTGGCTCGGATGGCACTGATGCTAGTAGCCTGTCATTGCCGTGGGGCGAGCAGCGGGTAGGGCTGCCCTGAGCACGTACCTAGGAGCTGGGATGTCTCCTCATGCTGGGACTCACCCCTCCAGCTCCGAGGGGAGACACCACGCAGGGCAGGTCTGATCATTCTCTCCAGCAGGAGGCAGCGCTAACATTCACTATGTGTTTCTCTCCTGCCCACATTCCACTTGCCTGGCAGCCTGGAAAATGCACCCACCCCCGGTGCCTTTTCCTACAGCTCCTGGGATGTTAGATGTTGTGTGGGTGTGTTGGAGGCCGATGTGTTGTGAGGGGGCTGCTTAGAGCGACTCTCTCCAATGATCCCCCTGCCCCACCCACCCAAAACCTGTGTGTGCAGGTGTGTATGGTCACCCATGCACGTCTCTCTGCCGCTAACCAACGGGGCACGTGAATATTTTCTAGCAGGCGGGCAGCTCGCAGTGACATTGGAGCCAGGGCCATGATTTCCTTCCTCAGCTGCTGCTTCTGGCTCCCAATGCTGGACACGAAAACAGATAACAGAAATTTCCTTGTAATATTTTCCTTACAGAAACCCCACAGCCAGTGCCCGCGACGCACTCCCCACAGCGTCCGCTGCTGGAGTTGGAATGGCTGGGAGCTCCCTCCACAGCCAGTGCTCCCCACCTACTCCCACAGCGCCCCCTGCTGGGCCAGGCCAGTACGGGAATAGCTGGGACCCCCCACTCCCCCCACACACACAGCCAGCTCTCCTGCCCCACATAAGAACGGCCAGACTGGGTCAGACCAAAGGTCCATCTAGCCCAGTATCCTGTCTTCCAATAGTGGCCAATGCCAGGAGCCCCAGAGGGAATGAACAGAACAGGGCAATTAATCAAATGATCCATCCTGCTCCCCACAGTGCCTCCTGCTGGGCCAGGCCAGGGCTGGAGTAGCCGGAAGCTCCCCCACAGCCAGAGTCCTGCCCTGCTCCCCACATCGCCCCCTGCTGGGTGGGGCTGGCATTTCACACACACACAGTCCAGAGCTCACTAACCCCTGTGTTTTCTGATCCTTGCAGTACAGTTGGCACCAGACGTTGTAGCTTGGTTCGGGGGGGACGTGACCCTGAGCTGCTTCTTCCCGTCCCAGCCTGGGATGAACCTGCAGGACGTGACTCTCACTTGGCAGAAGGAACCGGCGAGGGCAGAGGCCCTGGTGGTTCATAGTCAGTATTACAGGAGGGAGCAGCTGGCGAAACAGGACGAGGTTTATAGGAACCAGACCTGGTTGGATCCAGAGGGGCTGGCCCAGGGGAATGCGTCCCTGAGGGGTGTCCGCACCCAGGATGAGGGCGTCTATCTCTGCCACATCACCTCGGAGCTGGGCTGGACGTCTGAACACTGGGAGCTGAGAGTGGGAGGTGAGTGCTGGGGATGCTGCATCCTGGGATGGGCCTGGCTAATGCAGTGTGGCTCTGTGTCCCCCTCTAGTGGCTCCAGCCTGCTTGGCACTTTATTAGTCTCCTCGCTGTCGGAATTTCCTCCACGACCTCTTTCCACCCGGCTTCCCAAGAACTCAGTTCCATGCCACACTTCGTCCCTCAGGTGTTTTTATCTGGCTCACAGCAACGCTACGCTGAGCTGATCCACCTCAAACGCAGGGGGGTGGACGTGGGAGCATCAGAGCTCCAGAGTCCCACAGAAACTCATTCTCCTTATGTACATTTACAGATCACATCACATTTACTCAACACTGCATCTGACATTTTACGATTGGCTTGGTTACTTAGCAGGAACCAGTTCTTGAGCCGCACACTCTGTCCACGTTTCGACTTCCTCTTTACGTCATCTCTCCATTCCTAACATTTCCTGTCCCTTGTTAGCTGGTTCACAGTAAATAGGTCCTGGGGTGTTCTCCCTCTTATCTTATCTTATCTTATCTTATCTTATCTTATCTTATCTTATCTTATTCTGTCTTTTTAGCCTACTGACCTCTTGACTTATCTTATTTAGCACAAATGTCGTGTTTCCAGCCTCATGAGTCATTTGCTGCTCTAATCCTGTCTTCCAAAGAATGAGGCCTCATGTTGGGCCAGGTCTCAGCAATAATGGCACTGGTGGGTTACTGCAGTTCTTCCTTTAGCTCAGCCAGCTGCAGCTCAGAGGGTTAGGCCCACAGGCCATGGGTTCAAGCCCCAGAGAGAACCTGACATGTTTGTTAAAATGCCTTCCCTGCTGGCGAACGAGGGCTCGTTGCTAACCTGGTATCTCCTGCAGCTGGCTCTATTGGGTTAATCCCATGTGCTGGGAGGGTGAATCCTGGAGCTGGAGCCCTCAGAGCCTGGCTTGAATCTCTCTGCACTGAGGCTGCTCTGTATGTCCCAGCTGCTAATTGCTGAGGGCGCCTTCAGTGACCCCAGTGTGAGCCCTGTCCCAGAGTGGACTCAATCAGCTTGGAAAAGAGACGACTAAGGGGGGATATGATAGAGGTCTATAAGATCATGACTGCTGTGGAGAAAGTAAATACGGAAGTGTTATTTACTCCTTCCCATAACACAAGAACTAGGGGTCACCCAATGAAATTAATAAGCAGCAGATTTAAAACAAAAGGAAGTATTTCCTCACACAACACACAGTTAACCTCTGGAACCCATTGCCAGGGGATATGGTGAAGGCCAAGACTGTAACAGGGTTCAAAAAAGAACTAGATAAGTTCCTGGAGGATAGGTCCATCAATGGCTATTAGCCAGGATGGGCAGGGATGGTGTCCCTAGCCTCTGTTTGCCAGAAGCTGGGAATGGGTGACAGGATGGATCACTTGATGATTACCTGTTCTGTTCATTCCCTTTGGGGCACCTGGCATTGGCCACTGTCGGCAGACAGGATACTGGGCTAGATGGACCTTGGGTCTGACTCAGTCTGGCCGTTCTTATGTTCTTAAATATCAGTGGGAGGAAAATGAAGCTAATGTTGGAAACATGACTGAAAACCCCAGGACAAGATTCTCAGCTGAGTTATCCAGCATAGCCCCATTGATTCCAATGGCACCATGGCCGATTGACACCAGCTGGGATCTGGCCCCAAAACCTCTTCTGCAGAAGGAAACCAGTATCCCTGTAAATGGTAACTGGCTCTGGCTGGTAAGACCAATTTGGGGAGAGTTTTCTTGTGTGGGGTGGACACTGGCTATCCCAAGTGGATCTGATCTCAGACAAATGGTAGGCGATGTCCCTCCTCAAAGCTGGCTCAAACCCCAAACTTCATGGCTTAACCTCAAACTGCACAGTTTAACCTCTTGTGCTATGTTGTTGGACAGCTGTTACCTGGCTGTTCCACCCCAGAGGCAGCTGCATCTCTGCACTGGAAGAGCAATTCCTGTGTTTGGAGCCTGTCAAGCAATTGAAGGTGAAAAACTCCAGAGACATGGGAAGTGTTTTTCCTTTCAGCACCCTACAGTGAGCCTCATCTGACCCTTGACCCCATGTTTGGCTGGGCCACACCCTCTTGACCTTCAGCTCGGGGGGCGGGTACCCCCGGGCAAGCATGGCGTGGAGGGATGGTAAGGGAACCAACCTGACAGAGCTCAGCAGTACCACAGAGTCCGTGGACACCCTGCACAGTGAGCTGGCAGAGCACCAACCTCACCGTGCTCCTGGTGACAGCGCCCGGGCGGGAGACCCCTGTGCAGCACATCACAGTGGCAGCAGGACCCGGTGCGTGGGGGAAGGAGAATGGGAATTGTCCAGCTGGCGCAGGGCTCTGCCCCACAGCAGCACATGGGCAGGGGATTAGCGGCTGAGCACAGTTATTTAACCCATTGTCACCGCCCAGTGGCAGAGTGGGGTATTGCTGCTCGGCAGCCCTGAGTTTGGGCTTCTCCACAACGGCCCGGGTGGGAGGGCGACACACTGAGCCTGGGGAGCTCGCTCCGGCTCTCAGGCCCTGTTCACAGGAAGCTCTGGGCTCTCTCTTGCAGGGCAGAGACATAGCCATGTCTGGCTGCTGGTGGCCTGTCTGGGCGCTGTGACCCTGTCTGTGATACTGGCTGTGTGGATCCTTCACCCTCCCGTCCATGGGACTTGCGGACGCTGCTCAGAGAGTCGCTTCGCTGGGACAATGGATGTGAAGGATCTTTCACCCCAGAGCCAGCCAGGCCCTGGCGCCTGCCCAGCCCTGGGTACACCCACCACCGGCCTCGGGGCTGATGATCTGGCGGCTCCCTCGCTTTCACGCCAAGGCTCTGTAGCCGGGAGCCAGGGGTCTCTAGAATCGATGGCCGCACTTTATAGCAAGGACAGCGCAGTTCTACGGGCAGCACAGAGCCACTGCACCAGGGCTTGCTTCTGTCCCTGACCCCTGTGACGGGAGAGCTCCCTGCGAGGCGGGGACTGACCCATGTCAATACAACGGGGCTCATACACTATGGCCCCCACAGGGGAACCTAACCCCACTCACGCAGGGCAGCTCTTTGTCCCCCTCTAATCTCTGCCCCGCATCAGAGCATTTAGTGAGACCCCTGTGGGGCTAGGGCCAGAGCCTCAAAGGTATTTATAGAACCCCCGAGATCAGGGCTGGCTTTAGGCCGATTCCCCTGAATCAGGCCCCGTGCCTAAGAGGGCCCCGCACCCAGCCAGAGCGCGGCAAGTCCGCGGCCCTGCTCCCCGGGCTGGAGTGCCGGACGGAGCGCAGCAAGCCCCGCAGCCCCACAGCCCCGACCTGAACCCGGCAAGCCCCATGGCCCCGCTCCCCTGGCTGGAGCCCGGCAAGCCCCATGGCCCCGCTCCCCCGGCCGGAACGCGGCAAGCCTCACGGCCCTGCTCCCCCGGCCCGAGCCCAGCAAGCCCCACGGCCCCACAACCCCGGCCCGAGCCCGGCAAGCCCCACGGCCCCACAACCCCGGCCCGAGCCCGGCAAGCCCCATGGCCCCGCTCCCCCGGCCGGAGCGCGGCAATCCGAAGTGCTGCTGAAGACTCGGAGTGCCGCCCGGTGAGTACAAGCCCCACGAATCGGGCCCCGCACTTGCTAAAGTCGGCCCTGCCCGAGATGCGGGGCTGGGAGGGACCTCAGAGAGCAGCCAGTCCAGCCCCCCACACTGAGGCGGGACCAAGTAACCCTAGAGCAGCCCTGATAGGGGTTTGTCAACCTGGGCTTAGAAACCTCCAGTGGCGGGGATCCCACGACCTCCCTTGGACACCGAGTCCAGACTGAACTCCCCTGGGAGCTAGCAAGTGGTTCCTGATATCTTCCCTCACTCTCCCTGGCTTCAGGTTAAGCCCATTGCTGCTTCTCTGGCCTCCTGCGGAGATGGAGAACAATTGATCACCGGGGACAGGAAGGATACCAAGGGGTGCAGGGGATTGTGGGGGTGGGAGATGGATGGAGAGCAATAGGATGGCAGCTCCCTCACCCCAGGCTTAACAGAAGGACATGACTCCTCCACCACCCCCGGGAGCTGTCCCCACTCACCCTGGTATTACTGTGTCCTATTGATTATCATCATTCCACCAAGTTTCTGTGATGTCTATTATATCAATATCTTCATTTAATACCAGGCACTCAAATTCACCCGTCTTAGTGTTTAGACGTCTAGCATTTGTATTTAAGCACTTATAAAATTTGTCCCTTGTTAGCTGTCTGTTATTACGTGATGTAATTGAATGAGACTCTTTTTCATTTCACTGTTTCTCATCAGATCCTACCTGTACATTATCATCTTCCATCATCTCCTCCTTACTAGGACATAGAGAATCCCTGTTAATAGTTCCTCTCCTAACGGATGTCTCTGTCCGAACCCTGTGCTCCTCAGCACCTGTCAGCTTTCCCCCAGCTCTGAGGTGTGTCTACACTGCACACCTTACCACAGCGCAGCTGTGCCACTCTAACCATGCCATTGTAAGGTGCGCTGTGTGGCCGCTCTTTATCGCTGGGAGAGAGCTCCCCCGGCAACAAAACCAAACCACCTCCAACGAGGAGCAGTAGCTTCGTCACCGGGAGCGCGGCTCCAGCCAATGAAGCGCTGTCCACACTGGCGCTTTTCATGGCTCAAATTTTGGCATTCGGGGTGTGTTTTTTCTCACCCCTGAGTAACAAAATTTGTAGTGACAAAAGTGCCAGTGTAGACAAAGCCTAAGTTTGAAAACTCTGCAACCTATTTAATTTTACATGCCAGCAATCTGGTTCTGGTTTGGGTTGAGTGGAGTCCTTCCTTCCTTCCTGTATAGAACCCCAAACCAATCAAGATTAGCTCTTTTTCAAACAGATCTGCTCTGGGAAATAGTTTGGGGGCAGGTCTCTGGCCTGTGTGACAGGGGAAGTCAGACTGGATGAGCACAATGGTCCCTTCTGGCCTTCGAATCTATTATAATAACATCTGGAGCAGAGCAGACACACATTCAGATGTGAAATGCAGCGGGGGTCGGGGGGGCGAGCTGGGTCCTAGCAGATCTCGGTTTGGACAAAGCAGCTCCGCCCCCAGACCAGGCATCCTTTGTGACATCACACCCCGGCTCACTGTCTGGGGGAGAGTCTCTGACGCAGGGAATCGCTCCAGGAGTAGGTACAAGAATTAACCCCTTGGCTAGTCAAGCTGGAACCTCCCCCTCCGCTCCCCCAACACAGCAGCTCTGAGGAGGGGTTACAAAGTTTATTCCCCTTCTCTGAGACTGGGAGAGAAGGAAGGAAACAGGGAGATGGCAGGGGAGGGGGGAGGATACCAGGGCTGGGGGGCTCTGGAGCTGGAAAAGTCAAGGGGGAAAATTGACACAGGAATGGGTAATAATGTAGCCCCCCCCCCCCCCAACCTCCCTTCCCCGTGGCAGCTCCTTCCCTGCTACACTCTGCCCTTTATCAGATATCCGCTAATTCATAACACCCTACCCCGATATTGATCTGGCAGAGGAAATGTTCCTGTTTCTCTCTGATGACTCCTCCAACTTTTCATTCACTGCCTGGATTTACTGGTCCAGATCCCAGCTGATGTCAATGGGCTGTAGCCCCATTGGAGTCAATGGGGCCAAATCCCCCATTGACTGACTAACTAGAGACATAAAGGGTAACAAGAAAACATTCTATAAATACATTGGAAGCAAGAGGAAGACCAAGGACAGGGTAGGCCTGTTACTCAATCGGGGGAGTGGGGAGAGAAACAATAACAGAAAAGGTGGAAATGGCAGAGGTGCTTAATGACTTCTTTGTTTCAGTTTTGGCCAAGAAGGTTGGTGGTGATTGGACGTCTAACATAGTGAATGCCAGTGAAAATGAGGTAGGATCAGAGGCTAAAATAGGGAAAGAACAAGTTAAAAATGACTTAGACAAGTTAGATGTCTTCAAGTCACCAGGGCCTAATGAAAGTTGTCCTAGAATACTCAAGGAGCGGACTGAGGAGATATCTGAGCCATTAGCAATTATCTTTGAAAAGTCATGGAAGATGGGAGAAATTCCAGAAGACTGGAAAACGGCAAATATCATGCCAATCTATAAAAAGGGAAATAAGGACAACCCGGGGAATTACAGACCAGTCAGCTTAACTTCTGTACCTGGAAAGATAATGGAGCATGGATTTGTCAAGAACAAATCATGTCAAACCAATCTGATAGCTTTCTTTGACAGGGTAACAAACCTTGTGGGTAGGGGGAAGCAGTAGACATGGTATATCTTGATTTTAGTAAAGCTTTTGATACTGTCTCACATGACTTTCATAAACAAACTGGGAAATGCAACCTAGATGGAGCTATTAGAAGGTGGGTTCATAACTGGCAGGAAAACCGTTCCCAGAGAGCAGTTTTATCAGTGGTTCACAGTCATGCTGGAAGGGCATAACAAGTGGGGTCCCTCAAGGGATCAATTCTGGGTCCAGTTCTGTTCAATATCTTCATCAATGATTTAGATAATGGTATAGAGAGTACACTTATAAACTTTGCAGATGATACCCAGCTGGGAGGGGTTGCAAGTGCTTTGGAGGATAGGATTAAAATTCAAAATGATCTGGACAAACTGGAGAAATGGTCTGAAGTAAATAGGATGAAATTCAATAAGAACAAATGCAAAGTACTGTACTTAGGAAGGAACAATCAGTTGCACACATACAAAATGGGAAATGACTGCCTAAGAAGGAGTACTTTGAAAGGGATCTAAGGGCTGGTCCACACTAGGGGCAGGGATCGAAATAAGATACGCGACTTCAGCTACGCGAATAGCGTAGCTGAAGTCGAAGTATCTTATTTCGAATTTCCCGCTCTTACCTCGCGTCCTAGCAGCGCGGGATCGACGGCCGCGGCTCCCCCTTCGACTCCGCGAACTCCGCTCGCCCTGCTGGAGTTACGGAGTTCGAAGTAGCGCGTTCGGGGATCGATGTATCACGTCCAGACGAGACGCGATACATCGATCCCCGCTAGATCGATGTCTACCCGCCGATCCGGGCGGGTAGTCTGGACGGGGCCTATGGGTTATAGTGGATCACAAGCTAAATATGAGTCAACAGTAGGGTGACCAGAAGTCCCGATAAAATCGGGATTGTCCCAATATTTAGTTGTTTGTCCTGCGTCCCGACCAATGTTTGGTCGGGACGCCATTTGTCCCGATATTTTGCACTCCGGGTTTTTTGGGGTTTTTTTTGCTTCACCGGTGGGGGCCCCCCCACCCCATGTGTCCCGATATTTTGTGCCTGTCATCTGGTCACCCTAAGTAGGGAGGAGAAGCAGTTTGGGAGCCAGGAGAGTAGAAATAAATAGTTAATGACAAATACTGCAGGCTTTGTCTTGTGTGGCGAAGTGTTGAAAAGGGGTCTCTTTACTATCACGCTAAACTTTAAAATAGCTGTGTATGATGAAAGGGCAGGTCTATAAAGGTAAGAGGTCACTCTAGGGCAGGGGTCGGCAACCTTTCAGACGTGGTGTGCCGAGTCTTCATTTATTCACTCTAATTTAAGGTTTTGTGTGCCAGTAATACCTTCTAAAAACGTTAAAATGTCTCTTTCTATAAGTCTATAATATATAACTAAACTATTGTTGTATGTAAAGTAAATAAGGTTTTAAAAATGTTTAAGAAGCTTCATTTAAAATTAAATTAAAATGCAGAGCCCCCCGGACCGGTGGCCAGGACCCGGGCAGTGTGAGTGCCACTGAAAATCAGCTCGCGTGCCGCCTTCGGCACACGTGCC
>QXTE01000035.1:12752879-12846698 GCA_003942145.1 Platysternon megacephalum | reverse complement strand
CGCTCATGAGAAAGCCAGAGGGTTTTCTCAGGTTGGACTAATTTGAACTTCAGTCCCAGCATATCTTCTATATTTTCCAAGATATTCAGTCTTTTTGGACTCTTGCTGAAAAAAATAATATAATGAAGACATTAAATTTATAGCTTTTTAAATGTCTTTTGAAGAGTCTGCAGCTTGTACTAGTGCTAGTTGGAGTAGATGGCCTCTGCAGTGTGTATAGGAGAGATTAGGGTTACACTTTTCTCTGAGCAAAGCTTGTACTCCACCACGTCTTCCAGAGAAGTTTGCAGCTCCATCAAATGCACAAGCAGCCATCTGTTTGGGGTCCAACAGACAAGCATTTAACTCTTCTAATATGTGGGTTGTCACAGATGCAGCTAGGGTGACCAGATGTCCTGATTTTATAGGGACAGTCCCGATTTTTGGATCTTTTTCTTATATACGCTCCTATTACTCCCCACCCCGTCCCGATTTTTCACACTTGCTGTCTGGTCACACTAGATGCAGCCAATGTGTCTTCTATAACTTGAACATCTAGAAATGCATCTACTGGCCTACCACTGACATCAAGATAACTTACACAATGACTTAATACTGGATGCCCATTTCATCAGCCATGTATGCAAATTTTTTGAATGTGGTGAGAGCGTTCTTCACTTTTTCAACTGTTGAGTCTTTCACTGTCGCCCCGCAGGCTTTTAGCCAGTCAGTTGAGTTTCTTGCAGAAAGATAATGAGCATTTGCTGGTCTTGTTCGGAACCAGTGTTCAACTTCAGGATGAACAAGTGACAATGCACTTAACATTGGCCTCCAGTTTGTAGTGTGTGGTATCTCTTGCTTAAATAGAAAGTAGGATGCCACAGCCATGTTTGTTCACATGAACTGTGTTGTGTCTCCAGCATTCTTAACAGCCTCACTAACACTCACCGGTGTTGTCCTTGGTCAGTGGAGACTCAGAGTTCAGAGGTGCTTTCACATGAGTTCACCTCCCAGGTGGAGAGCAAGAAGGCACCTTGCTCATTCCTCCAGCTGCTCACTGTTCGCTCTGGCCACTGTTGTTCATTGTGCCACTGTTCACTCCATCACTCTGTTGCCAATGGCCCTGCGCAGTCACCTTCTGCTGCCACCTGCTACTGTGACATCTGCGAGTTAGTCTCTTGAGGTTCCACCCAGCTCTCAGTGATTTTAGCTCTAAGTGGGGGAACCTCACTGCTAGTGCAGACTGGGCTGCCTCTTCCACAGAAACATGTCCCACAGCTGGTCTAAGCACTTAGACCTGATTATCAGTGATTTCAGCTCTAGTGGTCACTTAACAAAACAAAAGACTCTCTATGGAGCCTAATCAGCTCTGTCTTTAAACAGTGAAGAGGGGAAGGTCAAAAGTATTTGTGACTCAGGCAGACCATCAAGCAAAACACCTGTCCCCACCCTCTCTCTTGATGCCCTCAATCAGCACAGGCTAAGTACAGTTCTATTGCCCCTTACTCATACAATATGAGCAACAACATTTCATTACTCCCGCACCCCCCGCATGCATTCAAGTGATTAAAACAACAGGAAGTCCAGTGACACCTTAAAGACTAACAGATTTATTTGGGCATAAGCTTTCGTGGGTAAAAAACCCACTTCTTCAGATGCATGGAGTGAAAATTCCATTCCATGCATCTGAAGAAGTGGGGTTTTTACCCACGAAAGCGTATGCCCAAATAAATCTGTTAGTCTTTAAGGTGCCACCGGACTCCCTTTTGTTTTTGTGGATACAGACTAACACGGCTACCCCCTGATACTATTCAAGTGATTTGTAACCCAACCCCAGCCAAAATCTATCACTTGGGCAGCACAGCTCTGTTTGCTGGATACCTAGGTAGATTAGGTGTGAATGTAAACACAATCTGGTCCTGAAGCCTTTCCCCCCAGCTCATCACTAGCTGTCAGGGAGAGCTCATTTAGACTTTGCTTACAAATCATAATTTGAAATTATTAAGTTGGCCAACATCACCAAAATGAATGCACTGACATTGTCATAAAAACAAAAGCTGTATAAGGAAGCTAGTCTATGTTCATACTTTTCAAATCTATTATACTTTTTCAGATACACGTATTTTATCATATACTTTATATGCTTTTAAAGGTGTATTAAGGTTTCAATTTCAATTCAAATTTCCAAACAATCACTAAATTGGCAACACTGCATGTAACTAGTTCATAAACCTGGGGGGGGGGAGGGTTGGGGAAATCCCTGCCTGGTCCCCAAAAGCTCCTCACAGATATCTGCAGCACCCTAACCCTTCAGCCTAGATCCTAAGATTACTGCTGATGTTTCCAGGCAGGCTTCGGGCCATGACTCAATCACTGAGGCTCCTTTGTTTCTCCTGGGAGGATACTCCCCTATTGCACTTCAAGGATAGGGGCCACAGCCTTCCCCAATCCATTCAGGTGCTTTGGCGTGGGGGATGGAGGAAGCTGTCTGCTTCCTCCCTCCTCAGTAGCGCAGCAGGAGCTGAACAATAAGTTTACTGTTGCTGCCAGCCTGTTTGCTGCTAACCTGGCTGT
The DNA here is from genome assembly GCA_003942145.1 of Platysternon megacephalum. Taxonomy (NCBI): domain Eukaryota; kingdom Metazoa; phylum Chordata; order Testudines; family Platysternidae; genus Platysternon; species Platysternon megacephalum. The sequence continues at coordinate 12,844,145 of QXTE01000035.1, read as the reverse complement.
AGATACAGCTCTTAATTACTAGCACAACTAGAACCATTAGGAGTTCCCTAACAACCACACTGGAGTGTCCTAGAAACCATGGAGTTGCTATGAAACCAAGTGGTTTCCTAGTATTTGAGCAGAGGATTATGGGGCATCTCTGCTCCCTAGACAGCCATCTGAAGTAGAAGCATTTCCTCACTTTGGCTGCCAAGTCAGGGACAAGCAGAAAAGCTATTTGTCCTTCTCACCCCAAAGGCCCTGAGCGAACTGAAGGAGGCAGTAGCTTCTACCAGGTATCCCCTCCATATGTTATACTTGGAAGAAGTGTCACCTGATGCCCCTGAAGATCAGTATGCCCAACTTAGCACCAGAAGAGTGGAGCCAAAAAAGAAGATCCCACTTTAAAAAATAAAGCAGTGTCCCAGGATTGGAAGGAGAGGATGTTTAATGTATGACGAGTCCTAGGGGAAAAGCCAGGGTTTCTTCTTGAACCTGCAATGCTTCGAAAAAAATGTAAGGGTTGTCAAGGATTGGTATGGTGCCGTCCCCTGAGAAAGTACCTTGCAGGATTCAGTTCATATGGCACACAAGCATCTAACCCTGCAGGGACTGCATAGCCCTACTTAATAGGCCTTTCTATGATCTGTTTCTACAACAGCCCTATAGACTGCTAATATGGATGTTTGGAGTATGGGTAATAGGACACAGGATCTTTCACCTATTCAAGTCCAGACCAAGTAGGTAGTCACAGGAAGTGCCATCTGATAGCACTGTTTAATAGAGTGTAATGAAGTTGCAGCATCCAATGCCTACTTCTCTTGCAGAACATGTTTACAGGCTCAAGGATCACCTAGAAAGAAAGAAAGAAAAGTCATTTAAGGGCTGTTGTTATCAATATTCTGCAATTCAACTGAAAAAGGAAGAACCTGTCTACAGCTGTACAGTGGCACTGAGAGAATACAGAAAAAACCTTTGCCAATATTCTTGTAAATGAACTCCCAGAGCCTATTCACTGATATTTGCCATCACTTATCTTGCTTATGCACATTCCCTTGAATGAGTCCTCAAATCATCTGTGTAGATGGGCTTTTTACTACACACCCTGCTGTACTATGGATGAGCTGATATCTTTACCCATGCTGATTACTTTCTTACTCCACTGTTGACTTCAGTGGGACTATGTAAGCAGTGAGTGAGGGTATCTGAAAATAGCTATACATTATTATTGGTTACCATTGAAACTAGCAAATGCAACTGAGCATGACTACACCCAGGTTCAGGCCCATTAGTAGTAAAATCTCACCCTGTAAACTGATACTCTCAAGATGAAAAAAGAGTTACTGTATGTTCCTCTGATAAATTATTCACAATGATTTATTCCATGACCATTTCTCTCTGTTTCCTAAATCAAGTAGCATGACAACCTGATGCATTGATCAGTACTTAGGGCACTAGCCACGACATGAGAACCAGGTTCAACTGATTGCTTCACCACAGACTTTTTCTGACTTTGGGAATGTCTACATTGCAAAGCCAACTATTTTCAAAAGTGACTTTGGCACTTAGGCCCAGATCCTCAAAGGTATTTAGCTGTCTTTCTGTTCCTTTAGGTAGCTAGGTCCACCATTTAGGCACCACTGACATTTTCAAAACTGCTGCTCAGCTGCTGTCTAGCCCTGGCTACTAGGGACATGGGCTACCTAAGTGGGTGAACTGATTTCGGTGCCTAGCTCCAGGATCCCAAGTGGAAGGAGGTATTATCTATGGCCTGTCAGCCAGGTGCAGCCGGTCAGACGCTTAGGTACTTAAGCCCTCCTCGTCTCCCCAGCCCCCTCTCCCGCATTTCATTCCTGGCTAACTTAGGCAGCTCCCTGCTTAGCTTGTTGGCATCTGAGTATCGCTTTCTTATGGCTCTAACTCACCCACTGTGGGGAGCCTGGGCACCTAGCTCTGGGCCAGGAATTCCACTAGGTGGCAGGACACCTAGTGTATGACCGCACTGCAATTAAAACCCACAGCTGGCTCATGCCAGCTGACTCGGGCTTGCAGGGCTATTTAACTGTGATGTAGATGTTTGGGCTCAGGCTGGAGCCAGGCGCTCTCAGCCCCTGCCAGGGAAAAGGGACCCAGAGCTCAGGTTGCAGTCCGAGCCCAAATGTTTATACCACAATTAAACAGCCCCTTGCGAGCCTGAGTCAGCTGGTATGGGCCAGCCATGGGTGTATAATTGCAGTGTAGATATACCCCTCGGGGTCAAGTGTTGCAATGCTGAGTGGTGCAATACCTAAACACCTTTAAAAAAAGAATGGGCCTTAGTCTCTCACTTTCCCATCTGTAAAATGGGGATAACAGTAAATTCCTACCTAATGGGTGTGGTGAGGATAAATACTATCAATACTGTGAGGTGCTCAGATAGGAACCGGGGGAGGGGGAGGAGGGGGTGTCATATACATACCCAAGATTGATCGATGATAGACTACGAAGCCCTCCTAAACAGCCATCAAGTACGGACAAACCTTGAAGCAACAATCAGAAGGGCCCACACTTTTTACCAGGCTGTAGCACAGACTTATTTCTCCTTTATAAAATGCCCACATCACATTCCTTTTGAAACTGAGCAAAAATCTCGCTTTCTACTTAAACTATTCATTCCATTTAGCGTAAAACTAAATTAGGAATACCAGATGATCAAGTTCAACCAGATTTTCAAATAAAGTGAGATGTTTTCTGAACTACCCTATACAATTGCTTTCTTATTTACAGCATGCCCAAAAGAAGATGCTGAACCAATGCCATAATCAGTAACCACAGACCAAGTGTTGTTCTTATGAATGAAGATACATGAACGTTTTTAAAGCATTGTCACGTAGGAGCTATTTTGATATTTGCCTCCATAGTTTGGATAACAATTCCTGATGATAATAAGCTGAGCCCTAACTGCACACACACTATGATCATGCTGTGTAAGTTTAAAAACCCTACTTGTCTGCCTGCCTGTTTAGCTGGCAGTACTACCCACCAGGAGCACAAATGATGTAAAGCCCAGATGCCGAGCAATTTGAGATGCAGAAGCACCCTACAGTGAACAATTATTGCCTTGGAGGGCCTTATTATCCTCATCATGCCATGAATTCTGCACAAAGTAAACATGTCTTTATTGTTATGTATTTCCTAAACTACAGTCTTGCAAGGCAAGTTTGGAAGCCAGAAGTTTCTCATCTCTAAATTTTAGTCTTTTCAGCCCCACTTCCTACTAAAATGGCAATTGATGGTGCTAGCCATGTGTGCATCCCTGGCCTAGTCATGTCATGCTGTCAGGCCTCGTCAGCCTAGAAACACTCCCTCATTCTTAAAACAGGAACGGCATTAGCAGTTCTAGTTTATAAGGAGAATAGGCAGACGAGTGTGGACTTTTTTAAACCCAACAGTCTTGCGAGGCATAGTTCAGAACAAGAATAAATGTGTCTCTTCATGAAAGGACAACATCTGGCCCTTTGCACATTCATAACACCTTTCTGAAAATTATATTGACTTTATTATTAATTATTATTATTATTATGGTGCAACTGGAGGTCCCCACCCCCAGTATATTAAAACACATGGACGCAACTGAATTGTTGATTTGATTGGAACTTCCCTTTTGCCCCCTGATTGCGGATTTACTTAGTCCGCATGTTTGATTTCTATTGATCGTACGAGGTTCTCTAGGACTCAGCCCAGTAATGGAAGTGTTATGTATTAGTGCAACAAGGATGTTGGATCAACAAAATGTGGCATATTTTAGCTATGAATAAGCTGACAGCTCTTAAAAAGAAGACACAATACAGTAGTTAGCTTGGAGGAGATGCGTCACCTTTGCTGAGTCACAAACAGGCACTTCCAAACCTAATGGCTTATTCAACTTTATTGACAGTGTTGTTTAATCTATGTAGTGGTTATGCTGCATCATTCTGTATGTTGCATTGATATATGCAAAGGGCAACCATATATTTGTGGACTAGATGGCTTATTTTAGAGCCACAGTGTGTGTCTTCCATGAAACACTACATCTGAACCAAACACGAGATGGCAGCTGTCTTCACCAGACAGCAAATGTCTAGATTTAAGGGGGGAAACATGCAGAAAATAAAACCAAACCACACTAAACCTCAGGATCAGTCAGTAGTAGGCAAGTATGTTTGGTAGGCAAGTATTTTTATGCAAATATTAAAATGAAGTACAGAAAGGGTCCTTGGCTTTCCCAAGGTCACACAAAGGGGTAAGCTGAAGCACAGAACGATTCCTTGACATTCCCAAAGTCACCCAGGACCTGAGCCAAATCCCAGCAAAGTCAAAGGGGGTGTTTCCATTGACTTCAGTGGTCTTTTGATTGGCCTATAGTGAATCAGAAACAAACTAAAGAATAGAACCCAGGCGGCCTGACTCCCAGACTCCTGATCTAACTACTAGGCCACATTGCCCCACTAGGAGAGGGTAACTTTCATTCTTTCACCCAATTTGGAATTCTGAGTTTCACAGTGTGTTTATGAGTGCTCTAGGGATGGTATACTATGTGCTATCCAGGGCCTTGATTCACAGTGGCAGGTTATATAAAGATGGTAATAGTTGCTGGTGAAAGGACTGAGGCTTTTCTTTAGGAAACCATGAGGGAAAATTAAATAGTGCCACACATTCAAATTCAGGTGCAGACTTTTGTTTGTGTAGTTTATCACAATTAACAGCAATAAATCTAAGTGCATATAATATTCTAATGATGATTATTCCAACGGGCTTGAATGCTGTTCGCAGTCAATTTCTGGTTAAATATTTTCAGTGGCACATTAACTGAATCCCAATATCAGCCATGTCAAATTTGCTTAGAATCAGCAAGATGACTAAAAGGAAGAGGCACGGAACATTTTATTACCTGAGTGAAGCAGATGATCTAATCTCTCCATAGTGAGCATTCATCATCACTGGGGAGAAGAGAATCGGTGAAGGAGCATTGTGCAGAATGTCTCGCTGCTGCTGTTCTGCTTTTCAAGCTTTACACATGCCTAATGAGCAGCATGCCAGTACTGAAATTAGAATTAATATTTTTATCGTCAGCTATGCCAACATAGAATAGAAACATGGCTCGCCTTTTCTTCTCAGGTGACTTACCAGTGGGCACGTTTCGAAATGTAACATTAGCTACTTTGCACTTTCCACGCTGTATTTTGGTGGGAGGGAAGAGATGAAGGCCCAGTGGAGCAGCAGAGTGGAGGCTGAGTGGGGAAGATGGAGGGTTTTGAGTTTTGGCCGAAGTCTCGTTATGGCTCTGTCATACAGTCTGATGGGGTCGGGACTTTTGAGTGCTGTCAGGATTGGGCCCCACCATTCACTTCTGGGTGAATAATGAAAGAGAATATCTCTCTCTATATATATATATGTGATCTTTGTGTGCGCTCTCAGGGGTGCGGGGGATGTCTGCCACAGTGCCAGTGTAGGCTTAGGGGATATCCTGGAGGCTGCTTTAACCTCACCTCAGTTGTTAAGCACTTTTCAACTGATTAGACTGTTGCTGAATTGCCTTAGTGAGACTTTCCCCTTAGGATGCCTGTGGAATGTTATTTTTCTTAGCCAGTTACACCCCCTTGTTCACCTGCCACCCTCCCCGATCTTGAGTGACCAGGTATTAGGCTCCCTTTGCACAGCTGCTGAATTCCAGAGTGGTGCATCGTGGAATTGTTTGGCACCTGTACTCCTTTCTGATCAATTTACTTACAGTTAACATTCAGCTTACACCACTGTTTACTTCCCTGATAAATTTAACCTGATGTATCCCTAAGTACGGTACTTGCTGCTGTTGCTGTTGATTTATCATCAGTTCACACTTATTGGTATAGCCATTGATTTTTCTTCAGCTCTCCTCTGTCTTTTATACCCTAATTTTCCATTAATCCTCATTCATTAGTGTTTTCTTGCCATTAGAACCTGCAGTCCTTTTTTATTGATGACTTTTATTAACCTGTGATAAAGAAGACTCTACTTTTTAATGTATCACACAGACCTGACTTTGTAGTATAGCTGTGTTGTTTACATTGGAGTAGTTAAGTTTGTGATACTGTCTTCGTACCATAGAGAGGTGTCAGATGATGAAGGTGTTGGATACGGGAATGAAAGAGCAGAATTGACTTTACGGGTGCAAGTATTCAGTTGAATGTATGGAGCCATCTTCAGTTAAGTAGAGCACTAAACCTGAACTGGGACCCCAGCTCCAATCACCTGTTATCTTTGGAAGAAGTATGGATGTCGATCCAGGTCCACATTTTGCTGCTCACTCCTATCTTTGTTTAATTGTAGTCCTAGGCTACAAGGAGCAAACTTGCCCAAGTACTCTATAGAAAACAGGAAGAAAGACTGGGGTACTCAGAAACCATCAGGGGGAAATCTACTCTCCCAGGAAGACACACAATTTAGACACCCCTAGAAGAGCAGGAAATGGGTAACAATAAAGAACTCCCCAAACTCACTAAAATCCTAAATACTGAAACCAAATTTGGTGCAGTGAATACATCACTGAGCTCCTAGAGGATGAGGTCTCAGGGGTAGCAGATGAAGTCACCCAGATGGAAAAAGAGCCTTTGTGCCAGGACTGTGCTTCAGTCTCAACACAGACAGTGAAAAAGGAAAGTTATAGGCTAGCTGCCTTGGCTGAACTTCAAAGTGCTGTCCTGTCATAAGATTAAGAAAGGACCATCAGGCATTCTCTGTTTGTAGTCAGCTATGTGACTGACTATAGTCAAACAATGGAACAATACCCTGTAGTAGAGCACTCTCACTGAAATCAATGGGAGTTCTGTCATTGACTTCAGTGGGAGCAGAATCAGGTCCTAAAAATACTTGCCATTTATGGGGCCCATTACAATGGCTAACAAAGCTGGATTTCAATGTGGGGCCCGTTCAGGATTTAGTTATGTGACTAGCAGCGACCACTTAAAAATGGTTCTGCCAAAGGGTTTATTTTATTATCATGGAACATCATGATTAAATACCATAGTTCCAGGACCCCACTGTGGTAGGTGCTGAACAAAAAAGGCTGAAAATCATTCAAGTGAAAGAGTGGAACCAACTATTTCAAGGGTCCTAAATCTTCCAGGCTTGGCAAATAAAGCTTTTGCACAATAATAAAGAGGAACCGAATTTACAATCTATTAATAAGATTGTCATTGCTTTAACTCTTGCTACAATCCAAGGAAGACACCAGAATATTTTCCTTATTTAGAGCTTGATTCAGGACAGCCCTTAAGCATGTGATTAACTTTACGCATTTACAATAAATATTTGCTTAAAATTGAGCATGTGCTTCAGTGCTGTCTCGCGTAGGGATGCTCTCCTGAACTGGGGCCTTATAAAGCACTGGCTTTGTGTGGTGAATGCCTTCTTTATTAATACAGACCCTGATCTTGCAAAGATTTACACTCATGCCTAACTTTGAGGATGTCGTTATGGGAGTATAATGAGGAAACCTTCAAAAGGCTTGAAAGAACCAAGACAATGCTGGGCTTCTCCTGTTCAGAGGAACCAAAAGTGAAATCCTGGACCCATGGAAGTTAACAGGAGTTTTGCCACTGACTTCCAGGCTTTGTGTGTGATGGCTCTGTCCTAGAGCAGACACTGCATGGCAGGTGCGCGCGTTTGCGATGTATCTATCTATTTTTAATCTTCTGTGAATTTTCGTGCTGGATTGACAGTCTTGGGCACTAAATTCCTCTGTTTATCCACAGAACAGGTTCAGCATGTGCAGCAGCAATGTGATCTTCCTGGCATGCAGTCCATTGCCAAACTGGGAGAAAGGATAGTTTCCTCTCCACTGCCATTTAGTTTTTGGCCTTTCTGATGAGATTATGAACAAAGCAGATATCACCAAAACATTCTGGCAATTTTGTAGTGTGGACATAAGGAAACAATTCAAGACCAACCACTCGTTTGGCATAGGCTACTAAACAACCATCAGATGATAACTTCTGATTACAATAGATACGGGGAAGATTTGAACTGGCAAGCTAGAAATGAGAGTTTCTGCATACCAATTACCAGTTCCCTGAATGATCTAGGACCTGATTTTTCATATGGGCTCAACACCCATCATCTTCCATTTAGAGGCCTAAAGAAAGTGACCGTATTTTCAAAAGGTCCCATTAGGTTTTGGCCACTTCATATAGGTGTCTACTGGGAACTGAGCTCTTGAAAATCTGGCATCAATTATGGATACTGAGCACTTTTGAAAATCTCATCCTTGGGGTCTAATATTCAATAACTGAATAATTCCCTTTGATATTCTAAAGCAATTTTTTTTAAAAAATTATCTAATACAAGATTCTTAAAATACATCCAGATGCAAGGGGGGGGAAAATCCAATGTGATGAGATAGGGTTGGTTGGATGCTGAAGTCATCACTGAATTACAAAGAGTCTCCACTGAGGACGCCAGAATGATTTCCAGATTCAATGCCATATTGTACCTGGATACATCCAAGACCCTTCATTAGTTACAAAATATATGTCAGGCTGACCTGGGTAGAATTATGGCTACAGAGGAGAGGTATAAAATGTGGCTAGCACAGTTCATAAATCAGTTGCAGAAGTGAAAATAAAAATTATAAATTTTAACCTGCTACATTCTGTATTTACAAAACCTCTCAAAGCGTGGCCATCTGTTTTCACTGAGCTGGTTTAGCTTTGTTAGGCATAAAAAGGAAAAAGGACCAGGTAGCTTGCTCATTAAGCTTTTTTTCATGCACATACACATACATGCACAATTTGTATTTTTCTGCAAACCTCATAGTTTTCTCATTAATACTAATATGAAAATGGAAATAAAAAATAACAGTACTCCCAAAGCGTGTCCCTGAGTTGATGTAATGTTTCCAGAGGAGTCATTAACTTTCAGTGTGTCCATAAATTTAGGTTGCATACAGTAAATGGGCTGTTTATGGAAAGGTATTTAATTACCCAATAGGCTGTAATGGCTCCTTTGCATCAATAATTAAGTCAATAACCTGCATTTTTTTAAATATCACTAAACATATAAATAGATTTTAACAGTCCTACATTCTATTGGGCCACTAAAATTATTTTTCAAAAGTCACTAAATATGTATTTAAGAGAATGAAATGACTCTACAGCAGGTCAATGCTTTAAAGTCACTACTTTTAAAAAAAACCTACACAGAAGACAATTTATAGGAGAATATGGTTATAAAAAGTCCCCAGCCACATGAGACCAGGAACTGTAATTCAGTACACTTGGGGCCTGGTCCTGCAACCATCCATGGCCAGATCTACTGTTTACTGCTCTGAGATGTGCCTCTTGGCATCAATGGAAGTACTCCTAAAAGTACAGTTACTCACATTCAAAAGTATTTATGGAATCAGACCCTTAAGTTTGTATTCCTGGTTCTGTCTTGACCTTGCTGCATCACCTTGGCAAATCACTTGACTGATTTGTGCCTTGGTTTCCCTATCTCTGAAATGGAACAAGTTATACTGGCTAGCCTCATAGGCAAGTTGTGAGATTTCATTATGTGTGTAAAGAACTTAGATGCAAGATACTATATGAAAGGCAAAGTATTAATATTACTGTTGCAGAGCTACTTTATTAGTCATGTCAGTGATCAGAAGAAAAAAAACTAGAAAGAGGTACTTAGAAAACAGTGATGGGTCCAAGGAGAAATTATAGTCCTGTTGGACAATAATTAATCTTTTACAAAAACCATTCTTAAAGATCTATGAAGAACATTTCAGTTAAATGTTTTTGGATCAAAATGTATCTGTTTTCATGTTCAAAAATGTTTAGTGAAATTGGAGAATTCTTTATGAAATGTACTGACACTATATCATGCAAACTTTCCACCCTCTCTTAGAATAGCAGTGAAAATTTTCTGAAACATTTTAAACATTGCTTCTTTAACTAGGATAGTTGGATGGTTGTGATTAGGCACGTGGTTTTGGTTCTCATTCTCTGATTGGCTGAGTGTAACCCATATGATTGGAAGACATTTTGATTCATTTTCTTAGAGCTAAGGTGTATCAATAGGGCTGCCTGTCACTCAATATAGCACACTGGAAGAACAAAAACACCCAAAAGACAAACAAAACAAAAAAGGGGTCTTTGCATTTTGGAGGCATTTCTTCTGAGGACCAGTGAGCTGGTAGCCACTGCAGAAAACATTTTTCTGTATTATTTGTCTCACTATTGTATTGTTTGGGTTTGTATTTTTAATATTTCTAGCCCCAAGAATTCAAAAGACATGAGACAATTCCAAACAAACAAAAAATCACAAGATTGACTTAAAATCAAGAGCTTTTAGGGTTCTTCTGTCACTAAACATATTAAGATTCATGTTTTGAAGCTTTTCTCCACAGCCATGAGGCATAGAAACTGTTTTTCCTTTTAAATGAAAATTTAGATTCTGCAGTAATAACTTGATTCCAACATTGTGAAACTGACACTAAAATTGCAAGAGTAAGCAACACTGTATTTTTAAAATGTAGGGCTGGCTCCTCAGGTTGTGTAAACTGACATAGCTCTTTTCCCTCTGCAGATTTATACCAGCCTAGAATCTGGCCCGTGGAATTTTGTAACAATATCCTTATCGTGTAATGCCCCAAAACAGTGTTTCTCGGGGAAGAGGATAGCTTTAGAATGCAATTACTGTACATAGCTGCCTCACTATCTAGCCCAGTGAACGTTGTGGAGGAACGTTGTGATCTAATTCATGCTAGCAACAGCCTCAAATCTTGTACCACATTCATAGCTGGTCGCTCACCTCAACGCTGTAAGCAAAGCCCTGAGTGGATTCACTGTAAAAGCAAGAAAAGGATTGTCAAAGCATTGTGCTACCAGCTGATAAAGGATATCCTGTTCAGCATGGGTCTATGCCGTAATTAATTATTGGGCTTTAGGTAACGACAAGAAAAGATAGTGGCATTCAGCTAATAAACTACTCTGACCAAATGCCAGTGTCTGTTTTGACTGGCGGCATGAAACCACAATGAACAAATAAAATATTAAAAAAAAAAACCCAACACCTAATTCCTAGCGCAGTTCCAAGGTAAAAGTAAAAGATAGAACAGGGGTAAGCAACCTATGGCCCGCGTGCCAAAGGCGGCAGGCGAGCTGATTATCAGTGGCACTCACACTGCCCGGGTCCTGGCCACCGGTCCGGGGGGGCTCTGCATTTTAAATGAAGCTTCTTAAACATTTTAAAAACCTTATTTACTTTACATACAACCATAGTTTAGTTATATATTATAGACTTATAGAAAGAGACCTTCTAAAAATGTTAAAATGTATGACTGGCATGCGAAACCTTAAATTAGAGTGAATAAATGAAGACTCGGCACATCACTTCTGAAAGGTTGCTGACCCCTGAGATAGAACAATAGAATAAAATCCATTTAGGCAGAACAGAGACTTGAACCTGTGCCCGGCACAGTGCAGATGAGTTCTGTAACTATTGGGCTACTAGCTATTTGTGGGGGAAAGAGGAGGGAGAGGGATATAAGTCTCTCCCCCTGTCTTTGAGACATTCCATCCTGGACCTGAGAAACCTTCCTAATGAAAGTTTTGAGAAAACGAATGTGGTCCCTTGTAAAGTTTCAGTTTTGATAAATTGGCATTTTTCAAAAAAAATATTTTATAGAAAAATTCGCAAGCAGCTCTTCCTGCGATTGTGCGGCCATCATTACCAATTCTGTCTTCTGCAGACTGAGCTCTGGCATTCAAGTCAGTCCAGTGAGTTTTGTTATTTTGCTTCAGACCTTTATTTATTTATTGAAGCCTTTACCCTTTATTTACCTCCTCCAGGTTTGTGCCAGAACAGCTGCCTCCTCTCCATCTCCCTTGTCTGAGGATTCCTGGGGCTGGAGAAATGCAGTGGTGTCTCCCTACAAGGCCTTCCTGTTGCATCTGCCCAGTTCCCTCGGTGACTTTATGCAGTGCTTTGGTCTGCTGCTGGCCATTTCAAGCCTCAATGCCAGGAAGACTACTCAGTAGCAATGATTAAACCTTTTAACCTTTAGAGGTTTGCCCAGCACCTCACCTCATTTATATAGGTGGCCCTAGTTATCTATTTATTGCTGCATTGCTCTGGAAAGGAGGAGGAAATACCTTGTAATGACACTACTGAAACCCCAAAATCTCAGAGAAATGCAAGATCTACTCATAAATTCTAGGAAACTACTAGTCTACCAGAAATTTTTGAGACAACTAGGGTAGCCACATGGTAATGCAGCACAATCTGTCCCTGTGCAATGCTTCATGCTATAAGCTGAAATAGTGGCCACTCAATGTGCATTATGTTAGCGTAACCAGGCACTGGATTGACTTCCCAAAGCTCCCCTGTACACCAGCCTCTTTTGACCTGGCATGGAGCCCATCACCCTCGTGCAGAGGATATGAAGTTCTCCCACACAGTCATTCCACCTACAATGGATCGCCCCTACAGATCCCTACTGCAAAGCTCTCCATATATGGATGAGTTTCACCCTCTGAGGAGATTGGTCTTGGGCCTGATTCTGGTCTCACACCAGTTTTACATCAGTTGAATTCCATTGATTTCACCAGAGTTAGAACCTCATGAATGGAAGCAGGATTGAGACCATTATTGCTAGTGAAAGATACTGTGGTCAGCTATGGCTGGAATATACCCTTACTTGGAGGCATGATAGAATGAAAGTGTCTTTAATTCAAGGGAGTGAAAACATATATAAAACTATTTGTGGGGAACAGAAACAGAGACCCCCAAAATAATAAAAAGATTCAGCACATTCCAAGAAAACAAGATAGCAAAGGATGAAATAAGAATCTTTCATGCAGAGGCTGCTCAAGCGTGCATTTAAAAGAAGGAATAGATCTGCCTGTTGTAACCTACCTGTACATACTCATAACACTCACTGCTCAGCATAACCTATTAAGCAAAATCAAGTGTGCAAGACTAATACCAAATCAATTACAGCCGCTAATGTGTGAAATAACCAGCCAGCAGAAATATTTCAAGTTGTACACAGTGTTCATCACAGGTAATAATAACCTCTTAGCCGGAGCATCAGAAATTAAATCAGCTGGCAAGGTTCAAGGGAGAACTTAATAGAACATATATTAAAACTTCCCAAGGGGTCTTGTAATCTATTGAAATGGAATTTGGGTTACCAATGTACTTGGTATTAGCTTTCAAAATATCCAGTTTCTTATTGCTCCCTAAGGGCTTAGGTCTTGACTCACATGAACAGTCCTATTGAATTCAACAGGGCTACTTGCTTGAGTAAGGGTTACTCGTGTGGCTAAAGGCTGTAGGATTGGAGTGTATATTAAAAATGCTCATATTGTTAGATCATTTATTTACAACGGGGGGCGGGGGTCATAGATGAAATAATATAAATCCTGGAGTTATAAAAACAGCCTTAGGCTGCACTGTAAATCCTGCAGTGATACTTCTGAAGTCATCATCCCAGATAATGAATATGATTTACAATTACTCCCAGTTTAATTGTTCTAAACCATGTGACATGGTACCTCACTGACTCGAATGTAGAGGGCACAAGAACCAGACCTGGGGTTGGCCAAAGGCGTAGATTAGTATAAACTATAAACTGCCTGAGGAACGCATGGGGAGACTAGGACTAGAAGTTGGTGGTGGGAGGTAGTCTGGGACTGGAACTGGCTGAGCAAAGAGACTGGGAGCCCAGAGGGAAGGGAGTCTGGGGGAGTAACTGTGAGAGTAAAAATGCTGGTCAATGAGTCTGGGGCAAGTGGCAAGGTGGGGGTGGGGACTGGGACTCAGATGTAGAGTCCTGAGAAAGAAACTGGGAAAGGAGATTGAGTCTGGGATGAGAAGCCCAGGGTTGGCTAGGTGAGGACACTGGCACATGGACACAGTGAGACTGAGACAGGGACAATAAGATGGGAGAGGGGAAAGAGAGGACTGGGACAGGCTGGAGGGAACAGGGGCAAAAGGAGTCAGGCTTGGAGAGAACTGGAAAACACAGTCTGTAACCATTATGAACATTGTTCTCCAGAAGCTGGAATGGAGCCCAAGATTCCTGAGTCTCATCATTCCTCTGCTGTCAGCAAATACTTGTGAAACCTGTTGGCAAAGTGTCTCCTCCCTCTCTAGTTCCAGTCCACATTGAAGATGATAACTTATTATTGCTGTCAGTTATTCCATTAACTCAAGTGGCAGAGGTCTGTGCTGGGGAGCTAAAGGTTCCAACCAAAGATAGGTCTGGAAAGGATCTCGAGAGGTCATTTGCTCCTTCCCTTGCACTGAGTCAGGACCAAATAAATGTAGACCATTCCTGACAGGTGTTTGTCCAACTGTTCTTAAAAACCTCCAGTTATGGGGATTCCATAACTTCCCTTAGTAACCTATTCCAGTACTTAGCTATCTTTATCGATAGACAGTTTTACCTAATATCTAATCTTGCTGCAGCTTACAATGATTGCTTCTTCTCCTATCTTCAGTGGAGATAATGTGGAACTAAACATTCCCAATGTGGAACTAAACATTCAAGACTAAACATTCCCAGTTTTTTTTTAACCCTTCCTCATAGGTCATGTGTTTTATTATTTGTGTTGTTCTCATCTGGACTCTCTACACTTTGTTCATATGTTTCTTAAATGTGCTGCCCCAAACTGGACACAGTACTCCAGCTGAGCCTTTCCAGTGCCAAGCACAGCAGAAGAATTACCCCCACGTATTACAAAAATGGCATATATCATTCTGGAGTGTAACTGCATCACATTGTTGACTCATATTCAATCTATGGTCCACTATAACCCCCAGTTCCTTTTCTGCAGCATTACCACCCTAGCCAGTTACTTACCATTTTGTATTTGTGCATTTGATTTCTCCTTCCTAAGTCTAGCACTTTGCACCCATCTTCATTATATTTCATCTTGTTAATTTCAAGACCAATTCTCCAATTCATTTTCAATTCTAATCCTATCCCCCAAAGTGCTTGCAAACCCTCCCAAACTTTATGTTATTTAAACATTTTTATAAGCACACGTTCCACTCTATTATCCCAGTCATTAATGAAAATGTTGACTTCTACTGGACCCAGCACAGACCCCTGTGCAACGCCACTAGATATGGCCTCCCTGTTTGATAATATGTTTTTTTCCAACTAGCTGTGTACCCACCTGAAAATGATTTAATTTAGACCACATTTGCCTATGAGAATTGTGACATATTGAAGGGTTAAAATCCATGTGCATTTTATATAACAACCTGGCATATGGATTTTGCCAGCTCTTTTTTAGACCCAAAGTCCAGAGTTTGGTTAAGAGACCAGAGGCCTAGCAAATAGTGATTAGCTAAGAGAAAAGCAGAATAAACAGATAACATTGCCTTTGCTAAGATATGTTTGATCAGTAGAAATGCCAGATGTTGAAGCAATAACTAAATAATTGTGTCTTATTCAGAGTTGCAGATTGAACAAAGGATCCCTGTTCATATTGTGTCAGTCTCTTCTGTAGGGAACAGTCTTCCCACAGATCCAACCTTGAGTTTATGAAAATTGGCACATGTCAGTATAAAATATGGCATCCTTCCACCTCCCTTCCCAGGGACTAATGCCCTGCCTTAAGACACACAGAAGACAATCTCTATTGCCATGTACGTTCACTGTTTCTTTGCTTTAACCCCTAGGAATGTACCTGTTGGACAATCAAAGGAGTTGCTCCATTGGACCCCAAATCAGAATTCAACATATATATTTTATACTAATAACATTTTATCAAAGTATTAATTAAATGTTAATTTGCTAACTTGAGACCATGGGCGGAGACATTATGTAACCTTTTAACCATTGGCTAATGTGCTATCTTGTCTTGCTGCAAAACCTATCCCTGGGTGTGGAACTGCCTACCCCGTCACTTTCCCCCGCCCATGGAAAATCTATACATTCTAGTGTAATCAATTGATTGACAGTGTCTCTGAGCCTAATAAGCAAGGTGACACTCCGCCAGCGCTGTGTGTAATAAACTCCTATGCTTGACCTCTACAAGGTGTGGATTTATGTCCTTCACATATCTTTCTCTGAAGAGCCCATTATTAAATATTTGTTCCCCATGTAGATACTTACAGACGGTAATCAAGTCACCCCTTAATCTCTTCTTTGTTAAGTTAATAGATTGAGCTCCTTGAGTCTAACATTGTAAGGTAAATCTTTTAATACTTTAACCATTCTTGTTGCTCTTTTCTGAACACTCTCCAATTTATCAACATCCTTCCTGAATTGTGGGCACCAGAACTGGACACAGGAGTCCAGCAGTGGTCACACAATGCCAAATACAGAGATGAAATAACCGCTCTACTCCTACTCAATATTCCCTTATTTATGCATCCCAGGATCACATTCTCTCTTTTGGCTACAGCACCACAACCGGAGCTCATGTTCAGCTGATTATCCGACACAACCCCCAATCTTTTTCAGAGTTGCTGCTTCCCAGGATAGAGTGCCCCATCCTGTAAATATGGCCTACATTCTTTGTCCCTAGATGTACACATTTACATTTAGCCATATTAAAATGTATACGTTTGCTCGCGCCCAGTTTATCAACCAACCCAGATTGCTCTGAATCAGTGACCTTTCCTCTTCATTATCTACCACTCCCCCAATTGTTGTGTCATCTGTAAACGTTATGAATGATTATTTTATATTTTCTTCCAGGAGAAGTGACATGTTGGCGGGAGGAGGAGGGTGAAGGGGGTCACGTGCTCCCCCAGATTTGCTGCTTGGCTTGTACTAAGCATGCTCAGTAACTCTGCAAGAAGCCAGCTGCCCTCACTCTGCCCCCTCCTCCTCTTCCCCCGCTGTCAGCAGGCATGGGTCGTCTCTGCTTCCAGGTCATTGATAAAAAATTTAAAATAGAATAGGGCCAAGAACCAATCCCGGTGGGATGGCACCGGAAACAGACCCCCTTGATGAGAGTTCTCCATTTACAGTTACATTTTGAGACCTATCAGTTAGCCAGATTTTAATCCATTTAATGCGTGGCACATTAATTGCATTTTGTTCTAGATTTTCAATTAAAACATTGTGTGGTACCAAGTCAAACGCCTTACAGAAGTCTACGCCTGTTATGTCAACACTATTATCTTTATCAACCAAACTTGTAATCTCATCATAAAACGATATCAAGTTAGTTTGACAGGATCTATTTTCAATAAACCCATGTTCATTTGCATTAATGACATTATCCTCCTTTGGTTCTTTATTAATAGAGTCCGGTATCAGCTGCTTCATTAGCTTGCCTGGGATCAATGCCATGCTGACAGGCTTATAATTATCAGGACCATCCCCTTTACCCTTTTTAAATAGTGGCACAACATTAGCATTCTTCCAGTCTTCTGGAACTTTCCCAAGGCTCCTAGACTTATTGAAAAGCAACAATAACAGGCCTGTGAGCTCTTCAACCAGTTCTTTTAAAACTCTTGGATGCAAGTTACCTGGACCTGCTGATGTAAATATCACCTTGACTGCTTGTCCCCTATCAACTAGACCAATAACCCTGTCAAAGAAGAAATTAGGTTGTTTTTTTATGATTTGTTCTTGACAAATCCATGTTGGCCATATCTTGCTCCACTATTATCCTCTAGGTCAGTGGTTCTCAACCCATGGCCCACGGGCCACTTGCAACCCAATCAGCACACAGTTGTGGCCCATGTGACAGCCTCAGAGCCATACAGGTAGTATATATATTTTGTGGATGCAGCCTAGATAACACAGAGAGAGCTGCATAGGCAGCCCACAATGGTAAATAGGTTGAGAAGCGTTGCTCTAGGTGCTTACAAATTGATTGTAAGCATGAGGGAGTCAATATATCACATCACATGATGGAATTTCTGGGGAGGGTTAATTTGCCTTTTTAAAAATGCTAGGAAATTACAAACTAAAAACGACACTAAAAGAACATTAACAACATTTGCAAAGTCAAACACTCAGAAGTTAGGAAATGTTCAGGTGGCCCTGCATACCTTAATTCATCCCCCTTGTGTGTTTGCATTCTGGTACAGTCTTTAAATATTTGATCAAATACTATTTTCCATATTTACATATACACACATATACATATGGGAAAAATAGTATATATTAATTCTATTATAGGCAGTATAGGAACAGCTCTCATATATTGCTTTTCATCCATACATTTCAAGATGCTCGACAAAGGAGATCAGTATCATTATGCCCATTTTCAACATGGTGAAAGTCATAGAGGTGAAGTGACTTACCTAAGGTCACCCAGCAGGCTAGTGGCAGAACCAGGAATAGACCTTGGGTCTCCAGAGTCCTACCGCAGTGCTCTACTATGCCAGACTGCTTCCCTGTGGAGCAGTATAGCCAGAATAGTTATGTTGGTCAGGAGTATGAGGAGGTGTGATTTGTGACTGATCTAGCTGTGCCAGCAAACGCCCCTGGTAGACAATTATACTGGCACACAGACACACACAAAAACGTATACCAGGATAAGTACAATTTTGACAGTATAAGCTGTGTTCACACTAGGAATTGGTAAGCTGTATAACATACTGTTAAAGTGCCCCTAGTGTAGACATGGCCTAAGATTCATCACCACCTCTCCATCAAAACTTCCAATATTAAAATTAGAGCTCAGCAAAAGAGTATCAGTAAATCATTTAGCCTTTTTTTCTGCTCAAGGAATCATAGAATCATAGAATATCAGAGTTGGAAGGGACCTAAGGAGGTCATCTAGTCCAACCCCCTGCTCAAAGCAGGACCTAATCCCAACTAAATCATCACAACCAGGGCTTTGTCAAGCCTGACCTTAAAAACCTCTAAGGAAGGAGATTCCACCACCTCCCTAGGTAACCCATTCCAGTGCTTCACCACCCTCCTAGTGAAAAAGTTTTTCCTAATATCCAATCTAAACCTCCCCCACTGCAACTTGAGACCATTACTCCTTGTTCTGTCATCTGGTACCACTGTGAACAGTCTAGATCCATCCTCTTTGGAACCCCCTTTCAGGTAGTTGAAAGCAGCTATCAAATCCCCCCTCATTCTTCTCTTCTGCAGACTAAACAATCCCAGTTCCCTCAGCCTCTCCTCATAACTCATGTGCTCCAGCCCCCTAATCATTTTTGTTGCCCTCCGCTGGACTCTTTCCAATTTTTCCACATCCTTCTTGTAGTGTGGGGCCCAAAACTGGACACAGTACTCCAGGTGAGGCCTCACCAATGTCGAATAGAGGGGAACGATCACGTCCCTCGATCTGCTGGCAATGCCCCTACTTATACAGCCCAAAATGCCGTTAGCCTTCTTGGCAACAAGGGCACACTGTTGACTCATATCCAGCTTCTCGTCCACCGTAACCCCTAGGTCCTTTTCTGCAGAACTGCTGCCTAGCCACTCGGTCCCTAGTCTGTAACAGTGAATGGGATTCTTCCGTCCTAAGTGCAGGACTCTGCACTTGTCCTTGTTGAACCTCATCAGGTTTCTTTTGGCCCAATCCTCTAATTTGTCTAGGTCCCTCTGTATCCTATCCCTACCCTCCAGCGTATCTACCACTCCTCCCAGTTTAGTGTCATCTGCAAATTTGCAGAGAGTGCAGTCCACGCCCTCCTCCAGATCATTAATGAAGAATATCCCTGAGGAGGTTAATTTCTGAACTGTATTCCTCTTTTATGCATCTTTGTTTCACTCTATAGATTGATCACACTGTTCTCTGTGAGCATTTGATATTCACTTTTGCTATTTGTTTGCTGGTTAGTTTTGATTGGTCAGATAAGTCACATGCAATTGTTCCTATTCTGAATTAATATGCACACATAAACTCATGCTAAGAGCTGTGCAATCGAGAAGCCATTTGCAGCAGATAACTTTATTTATCCTACAATCTGATGACACAACAATACATATTTTATGTCCCAAAAGGTGGCTTTATATTAATATTTACATATAAAACTCTCATAATATCACACATGTGAATTTGCATATGTATTCACACATGTAAGTTTCAAATTTGCTCTCTCCAACGTTGCAAACACAGAGGTGTGAGCATCACATGAAGTGAATTTGTTAACATTCATAGAAAGTTTTTTGTAGTATTTAATACTGTTTAATGCAGTCCTAATAAAAGGGAAGCAGAGACACCTCTTTTTTTAAATAATTTTTTTTTAGGTCTTTATTGTGCATCAGACATGAACAAAGGGCACAAAGAAAACATTTTGCTTCACAATTCTCCTTTATCATGTAAAATTGGAGAGCCTCCCCCCACACTTTTACCATACTCATCTCACAAGACTACAATGCGGCAATGTTGTCTAGTTAGCCATGTTGTATAGTTGCATAGTTAATAATACAATCTCCGAACTGCACCATGTCTGTTGCTTGTATTGTTCCTATCTAAATGCTAGAGCCTTTCACATAATGTCTAAAGTTGGGCTCTATAAAGAGATCTTCTCTATTTTCCTTTTGAATTGGAACTTTTTACGTTTTGGAACAAGAATGAACATACCTTTTGATCCTATCTTCAGCCTGTGTTAGAAAAGGCATTTCGTGAATCCTAATGTCTGGCTTTTACTTAAGGTTAAAAAAAAATAAAAAGAGAACGCAGTTAGCCTTTAAATGAGAAATTACGTATTTTCCAAGTGCAACTAAAATGCACTTCCATACAGGCAGTAATAGCTTCAATTATTTGAGTCTCAAAGGCTTTCCAATAGCGAGGTAAATGGAGTTAGATATCAGAAAGCATAAAATAATCAGGGAGAAAACGGTCTGTAAAACCTTGAGTTTTATGAAAAGATCAGCATTTCAGGAAATAAAAATGTATGAGAGTTTGGATATATTATATGGAGATAAAGGTAGCAGATATGATGCAGCGTAGTTTTAATGAAGTAGCCAAGATTATAAAAAGGTAATTACACACATTACTACAACAAAGTAATTTATACCTGAAATTATCTACACACCCTACAGCAAAATGTAAGAGTGGCTGTACCATTGAAATCACTTTGAAAATGAAGTGATGGTAATTTTGCACATGGGCACTGGGCGTCTGGTCTAGCTGACTGTGAGGAGTTCTAGCAGCCATTGGTATCTCATCTCGTAGTTACTAAGAATTAACGTAAAAGTCAATTGGAGTTCTGTGTGTGGAGTGGCTGAAGAATTGTTTCCTTAATAATTGCTACATTTTGGGCAAACACAAGCCCTAGATTTACAATCTAGGAATAAATGAGTGTAACTCCCATTGGACACTCTAGGGCAGCATCATGAACACTGGTGTCAATTGCACATTGGGTGTAAGCAGTAAAGTACTGTAGTTTTCACCAACTTGTCAACCAATGAGAATATACTATGAGGGTAATTTCCACACAAAGAGGAGGAAATAGGTAGGTATAACAGGAGCAAAGGCATCCTCTATCTCTCATGCTCCTGTCAGTAGTTTTTCCTGCTAGACCTTTTCATTTTGTCATCTCAGCATATGAATTATACTCAATCTGCACACTCACTGAATGACCAATCAGTACAAGTTATTTAAGACTTTCAGCCACATTTTCAAAACTGTTGTTTATTTTATGTATGGATTATGACCCTTTTCTGACCACCTATCCCCACTGTTTAGGTCACTGCAGAATTTGACTGAGTGTGCTTGCTTTCTGGAGTGTATGTTCCAAAGGAGAAGAGTAGTCTAGTGGTCAGAACATGGGAGTGGATGTCAGGAATCAGAGATTACAGTCCTGGCTTTACCACTGATTTGCTGTCAGTTTAAACCCATTACTTTATCTCTAGAGCGCCATGTCTCCTTTACAAACTGAAATGTAGAAACTGGCAATAAACAGTCCAAACAACAACACGCCTTTGTCTTCATCTTTACTGGATAACAAAAGTTACAGCTCGCTATTCTTTTCCTTATTCAATAGCTGTTAGTGCAGATTCTCTTGAACACTACACCCCAATCCCTCCTTTACTTACACCAGTGTAAATAAGAAGTATCTCCACTGAAGTCAATGAAGTTACACTGGTGTAAAAACAGAGTAAGTGAGTAGGAAAATTAGGCCCCCCCCATGTTCATTTTATCCTTGGCTTAGTTTTCAGTTCAATGTAAGATGTTGTAGGAGCCATGAAAAGAAAATCCATGCCCAGTGCGCTTACATTTCCAACAAACAAACAAAATAGCAGCAAAGCGATAGATTTCGCTTTCCCTGTTTCTTTGCGGTTTAGCAGTTTTGTGACATGAGTACTGTGCTGTAGAAAGAAATGAAGGGAAAAGCTCCACCCAGGGAGCACACAAACAGTGCCACGCAATCGCTGCTGAGCTGGGAAACTCGGTGTGCCCTATTTACACCGACAAACAGTTGCTGAGGCTTAAAACAACGCAATCATGCATAAAAGTTCAGAAATTTCAAGAGCCCCGACGGTGGTCCTGTACCTGGAAAAAGACTGTTCAGCTGCATGGTTCCTTTTGGACATAATCCAGTATATAGACAGCCCTGAGGCCTTAAAATCCCACCAGAGATGGTTCCTGTTTTTTGGGGTGAATTCCACTGAGCAACAATGGGGCACTGTTAAAAAAGCCATTGCCTTTCTGCAGGATTTTCCAATTCCAGAATTGTAACCTTCACACCCTAAAAATGCACAGCTAGATATTGAGAGCACTTCCAACAGGGATCCTGGTGTCTTATATCAGGGGTTCTCAACCTTTATCTTTCTGAGGCCCCCCAAAATGCTATAAAAATTCCCCAGCCCACCTGTGCCACAACAACTGTTTTTCTCCATATCCAGTAGATTAAAAGCCAGGGATGGCATTAGGGGGTAGCAAGCCCGGAAATGGCTCATGGCCCAATGCCATAGGTGGCCCTGCAAAGCTAAGTTGCTCAGGCTTCGGCTTTAGCCTAAGCAGCGGGGCTCAGGCTTTGGTTTTCTGCCCTGGGCCCCAGCGAGTCTAAGGCTGGCCCTGATTTCTGGTTTATTTTGGCAGCCCCCCTGAAACCTGCTCGTGCCCCCCTCCCCCGGGGGCTCTGGACCCCTGGTTGAGAACTACTGTCTTATATGACCACTTTAAAATATCCTCCAGGACAGGTTTGTTCGACTTAAGTTAAAGATCATCTTCAATTAATAAACCGATTTTTGTTGCTCCCTAAGGTGATGGTTTAAGACAGATCTTTATTTGAAATCATTTCTCATCTCTCTAAATGATTGTTGTTCCTTTCTTCTCTCCATCAAGTACTCCTCCCCTTGGGCAGACAACTCCAGGTTTTGAAGACTCTAAGGAAGCAAACTCTTCCGGACATAGCCTCTAAACTGCTGTGCAATCTCACTGAAGTATACATTAGTGCATGGAGCATTTTACCGGATTCGAGTCAGAGTAATCAACAACGGCCTCCTCAAACTCATTCAAAATGTTTTGAATTTATTTAAAATATTTTAAATACAATTTTTCAAAGCCTTAAAAAATCCTGATGAAACTAACTCTGTGGAGATCAAGTGGCAAAGTCTGATGGAGGTTTTAAAACCTCATTTTTTCTTCTCAACCTTTTATTTGTTTAATAAAAGTTAGGTACCTTTAAGCAGACATGAAAGTAGAGAAACTGAGGCAATTGATGGAATCAGAACCAGAAGTTCCTAGCTACCATTCCCATGTTCCATTCACTTGATTCCAGAGCACTGTTCCTCAAAGGACCCAATCCTGCAATGAGATACATTGGGCAGATCCTTACACTCATATGGAGCCTCCTCATTGGTTTTAATGGGGCTCTGCATGGACCAGAGGATCCACCCATGCTGATCTGATCACAGGATAGTTCCCTGTAACTGAAAAGTAGTTCATTGTAAACTGTGATTTTTGCTGATGGAAAACTGGTAAATTGGGAAAATGAGTTTGTTTTCGCAATGTTTCTTCACTAATGGCAGTCAAATTTCAAGGGTATTAGAGATCGTGGTATGCATTTCTAAGGCACACAACCCCTGTAGTATCTTGGTATCAAAACAGTATCAAAACAGAATACCATATCTTTGCTTTCTGTGCAAAATGCTCACGTATTTCTAGGGTAAGAACTGATAAATCTTACCCTGAATTTCACAAAATAGGATGATATAACATAACGCAAGTTGTGCATTTATATTGATTTTATTCTTTCCGTGTTCCCTCTCTAACATTTTTCACTTCTGAGGAGCCAAAGTGTCTGAGCTGATATTGGCTATTGTATAAAAATGAAACCCAGGCAAACTAGAAGGAAAAATAAAAGGCACTGAACAAAACCAGTTGATGTGATTTGCTCCCTTTCTCCTAACTATAACAATAAATCTGGGTACCAAAAACTGCACTTCCCATATTGCACCTTGCAGTTGTTGACTTGGGTTGTGTATAAGCCCAGAGTTTACTCCTACCATAGTTAGTGCGTAACATATTTCATAGCAATTGTCAAATGGTAAATCCAAGAACTACAGCTAGGACAATGGAAAACTTTTACAATGAAACTTAGGTGAAATCTGAAAGGTTACTTTCTTCTCTCCCCTTCAATAAAAAAGACTCTTACCTGTTGCCGTACACGAACCTCAGCATGTGATTATACTGCTCAGTAATAATATCAGAAAAATGGTTCTTTTGTATTTCTTGGCCAATTTGAATTAAAGCAATAAGAAGAAATGAAGGAACGTGCATTACATGCATGAGAAACAATGTACTGTAAAGGGAATAAAAAGGAATGAAACTATAGAAAGATGAGTGTAAAAGAAGTAGGAAGTCAACAATGGCAATGAAAAAAGATTGCAGAGTAAGTAAATAAAAACCATAAAATCACCTTCTGATATATAAAGTAGAATAAGTTGACAAGGGAAGACATTGGACCACAGCAGGATATTTGTGGAAACTTAATAGAGCTGCAAAATTAAATGAGGTCCCTTCAATGTTTGTGAGAGGGACTAGAGTTGGGACACTGGAAATAAAGAGTGCACTTAGATTTTTCAGAAGTCATTTCTTTAACATCACCTGGTTAATGTTAATGAAAGTTATACATATACCAGGTGAGAACTGGGTATACAGTGAGGACCAGAGAGGAAAAGAACCACTCCAGGAGTGCAGCAGTTCAAATCACTCAAAGGTACTACCTCTCCCATACACTCCGGCAACACCCAGGTGACATAGCATCCCTTTTTAGGATTGCACTGCTCTCCCTTTGTAAGGGAAGGGGCTAGAAAAGATGCCTCAAACATTGCCTGCCCAAATTAAATCCGGCCAGCTTAACTCAGCTGGTGGATCATCCTCAACGCGGTTGAAAACCAAAAATAACTAAAAAAGCACTAAAGATTGCTGCTTGGAACATCAGGACTATGATAGACAAAGATGATACCTCTCGATTTGAAAGAAGAACCGCTCTCCTTTCAAAAGAGCTAGCCCGTTATGACATTGACATTGCAGCACTCTGTGAAACTAGATTGGCAGATGAGGGCATTATTACAGAACCAGATGGGGGTTACACCTTCTTTTGGAAGGGAAAAGAACCACACGAAAATAGAATCCATGGAGTGGGAATTGCCATCAAGACCAAACTCTTGTAATGTCTTGAAGACTTTCCAATACGCATTAACGAAAGACTCATGAAACTCCAGTTACCACTTAATAGGTCGTGATTTGCTACCATCATCAATGCATATGAGCTCACCTTAACAAGCCTTGACTGTGCTAAGGAATGGTTCTATTCTGATCTCGACTCTCTCATCAAGTCAACACCACAAAGTGACAAACTCATCATCCTAGGAGATTTCAATGCAAGAGTAGGTAAAGATAAGAACAACTGGCAAGGTGTCATTGGGAAAAATGGCATTGGAAAAATGAATGAAAATGGTCTACTACTCCTAAGCAAGTGTGCAGAATATAGCCTGACAATTCAAATACCATCTTCAGACAAGCAGACAAATATAAAACTACCTGGATGCACCCCAGATCCAAACAATGGCATCTAATAGATTACTTCATTGTCCGACAATGTGACATAAGGGATGTCACAAATGGCATATCAAACAGCTAGAGGCCTTCCATATGCGGTCTCTGCATGCCATTATGGGATCCACTGGCAGGACAAAATTACCAACCTGGAGGTTCTCCAAAAGTCAAATGCCATAAGTATCAAGGCCATGCTGATAAAAGCCCAACTATGCTGGGTTGGACACATCATTAGGATGCCCGAATATCGACTCCCCAGAAAAATTTTCTATGAAGAATTGGAATCAAGGCCGCCCCGGAAAGCACTACAAGGACAGCATCAAGATCAGCATACACCTTGATGCAATAAAACCAGGCGATCTTGAGAAGGCTGCGTTAAATAGATCAGCATGGCAACACACAACACTCAGAGCTTTTCAAGCCTTTGAAGAGGCCAGAACTAATCGATTGTTAGCTGCAAGGGAAAAGTGTCATACTACTGCTATAGCTACCAAGACGCTCACCAATGACTTTGTCTGCCCAATCTGCTCACGAGCATGCGCGTCATGCTTTGGACTTCAGAGTCACTCCAGAATCCACAAAAAGAGAGAGCATGAAAATGTCATCATCGAACCGACGGGCCCCCCCCCCCCCCCCGAGGGATAAACTATAAATTAGACCCTTTGCACTGGCTTGCTCTTTTCTTCACATGGACTCCCTCAGATCTAATTACTCCCACCCTACCAATGTATAAAGAACTCTAGGTTGGTGTAATTTACATGCCAAGGAGACAAAAGAAGGTGTGAGCTACATTAGCCTCCATCTTACTTTAACTCACATCTTCTTGCAAATAAGTCTCACCCACATCAGTAGCATAGTAGTAAGTAGGCATAAGGGAATCCAAGGGCTTGATATAACTCCCATTGAAGTTAATGGGAGTCTTTCCAGACTTCAGCGGGAGTTGGATCAGGCCCTGTGCTAGTGTGAAGGAGTTACCACCACCTCTGAATCTAGCGCATTTTGTATGGGGTGCCTGGGTTAACTATATGAGCAAACACTCAATAAGAGGAGTTATGGAATAAGGGCCTGATCCAAAGCCCATTGATACCCAAGGGAGAATTTGGCTATTTAGAATGACCATTTATTATGCAGCTGGAAATTAACATTGCTAAGATATTTTTTAGAGCTGCTAAAAAGTGTTCAATGCAGCTGTTCTCATCCCTGAGGATACAGTTTCAAAGTGGGCCATGCAGCTGCTTTCTGCAGGGTCACAACGTCTTCTACAGATTCTAAGCTTTCATTTTAAAGGAAATTTACTTTTAGCTCATCTGGATGTGAAGATAACCTTCTGAAAATAAATAGCTGAAGCAATTGGGTTTATTGAATATGCAGCAGTGGGGAATAACTAATTCCTGATGCATTCAATAAAGATGTATAAATTATGCTCTTTTGCTACATGTCATAAATGTGAAATGATCAAATCTGTCTGTATTTATAAATGCCACATTTGGCAAAATCAGCTTAAAAATTCCAACAAATTATTGGGTGTTATGCTGGCTTGTTTTTGGTTGAAAAAAAGCATAAAGGACTCTGAATGAGGAGTCTCTGGGATTTGGAGTGATGGGATAAAAAATAGGGATGGTTAGTGGATTGTAGATGTAAAGAGATTATGGACCTCTGAGTAGGGATCAGTTAATGGTTTCAATTCTTGAGATGACTTGGCTAATGATACTGAAATCAAGTTTGGTGAGGGTAAAATATTGCTCTTAACATAGTAAACTTGCAGAGTGGAGAGAAACTTGGATAGCACTGTGAGAGGTGTATTAGAAATGGAGACAGATTAGACAGACAGACAGACAGGGCAAATCTTATTTCTCCTTTAACAAGAAGCAGCATGAGCTCCCCACAGCACTTGTTGTCAAACCCAGGTGGTTCATAGGGAACATGGACGCCTCAACATGCCTTCAAGTTGTCAGACCATGCCCGTCTGGAGCTGCTGTTCTTATCATCCCCCAAGCCTAAAGCTGAAGAGGTAGAAATCCAGCCCAGCTGTAGGTTGAAAGGGCATCATGTGCTTTTTCTCCACTCCTCACCCAGGGCCTGATATAAAGCCCATTGAAATCAATGGAAAGATTCACCCTGTGCTTCCACAGAACATAAGGAAGCATTTTTGTATAAGGCCCTGAATGGGTAAAGAGGTAAATTCCCTTTGCTTCTAGTGAAATCAGTGAGTAGAGCTGAATTTCAGAACAGTCATCCCCTTTTTTTGGTCCAGAAATTGAAATTTGGAAACTGTTGACCTGTCCTAGTTCAGAACATTCATCACCTTATAGAATATGGGCCCCAAGTTTATATGCAACAGAGATCTACGGAGAAAATGGGAAATCCTTCAGATGAATCCAAGTAAAACTCATTACACTTGAAAAGGAAAAGGCTACTCTAGAGGGCCCAGTATAAAAGGGGAACAAGATGTGTTTAGGCAAAGAATCATAGAAATTTAGGGCTGGAAGGGACCTCAAAAGGTCATCAAGACCAGCCCCCTGAACTGAGGCAGGACAGGTTTGTCAAACCTGTTCTTAGAAACCTCGAGTGATGGGGATTCCACAACCTCCTTGGGAAGCCTATTCCAGAATTTAACTACAGTATGTGTATAGTTGGAAAGTTTTTCCTAAATCTCCTTTGCTGCAAATTAAGTCCATAACTACTTCTCCTATCATCAGTGGACATGGAAAACAATCGATCACCATGCTCTTTTTAACAGCCCTTAACATATCTGAAGACTGTTAGGTTCTGCATCAGTCTTATTCTGAAGATGAAACATGCCCCTCTTTTTAATCTTTCCTCATAGATCAGGTTTTCTAAAACTTGTGTCATTTTTGGTGCTTTCCTGTGGACTCTCTCCAATTTATCCACATCTTTCCTAAAGTGTGGCACCCAAAACTGCACACAGTACTCCAGCTGAGGCCTCACCAGTGCCAAGTAAAACTGGACAATTACCTCCTGTGTCTTACACACAACACTCCTGTTAATACAATCCAGAATTATATTAGCCTTTTTTGCAACTGCATCCCATTGTTGACTCTCATACCATTTGTGATCCACTATAGCTCCCACAACCTTTTCAATAGTAATACCGCTTAGCCGGTTATTCCCCATTTTGCAGTTGTGCATTTGATTTTTCCTTCCTAAGTAAAGTACTTTACACTTGTTTTAATTGAATTTCATCTTGTTGATTTCAGACCAATGCTCCAATTTATCAAGGCCGTTTTGAATTCTAATCCTGTCCTCCAAAGTGCCAGCAACCCCTACCAGATTGGCGTCATCTACAAATTTTAAAAGCATACTCTCCACTCCATTATCCAAGTCATTAGTGAAAATATTGACTAGTACCAGACCCAGGACAGACCCCTGCGGGACCCCACTAGATGTGGCCTCCCAGTTTGACAGCAAACCATTGAGAACTACTCTTTGAGTATGATCTTTCAACCAATTATGCATCTACCTGGTAGTAATTTCAACTAGACCCCATTTCCCTAATTTGCTTATGAACTACCACATAGAGAGAAAGAAACATATGGGCTCAGAGCCACTGCTTGTGTAAGTTATTGTAGTTCCATTGACTACAGTGCATCGACTTCAGTGAAGCATTGCAGACTTACATGAGCTGAGGCTCTGGCACAATAGTGCTAAACTGAGCTGGTGAAACAAGACAAATGAATGAATTGAAAGGAAATCTAATGAGACTTTTAGAGAAACGTATGTGGAGTAATGAGACAAACGGCTCTGAGGAAAGTAAAAGGGGACAAACCAGACAGAAAAAAGTGGCCTCTCCCTGCTCTATGGATTTTCTAAGAATAAACCTATTTAAAGAATAAAATTATTGCAAATCTGTCCCTACAGTTACTGTAGTTATAATGAAACCCATTAAAATGAATATTTGATAAATGAATAAATGAATACAAATGAAGAGAATAAACTAATATAAATACTAAATGGTGAAAATTAAATTAATAATTCTCTTAAATGAATAAATCCACTGTGCTTCCGTTTGTTAGTGCTCCATGCAGATTTAATCCTTCTCAAAAGGCAGTTTAAAAGGAATGTACAATGCATCAAGAGGTTATATGTGCTGGAGGTAAGCAGGGTAATGGAAAGTAAACATTTCTGATGTTTACTCATTGCTGCAACCCTTTGATGCCCACCAAAACAACAACAGTTTAGCTACTGGATAGGTTTTATGGATACTGTATGTTGCAGAAGAAGCAGTATCTGCACTTGTGTACACTGTTCAGCTCTCTTACAGTGACTGTTCACAGCTTGCTCTACTGTTACTTGTTAAGCATCAACATGCTTGGCTTGTAGGAGATACAGATATCAAGAGGGCTCTTGATTCAGAGAGCTTACAGTCCAGAAGATAAACACAGAAAGACAAGGCACAGACAGAGACAACCAAATAATTGATTTTTTTTCAGTTTGGGGGCTAACCAAAAAAATCTGGAAAAAAAAATTGGATGAGCTTGAACCAAAATTGATTTTTTTTTTCATTTTTTCACCTCACCAAGAAGAAAAATTGAAAATAAATTCTTCAGGTTGAATGAAACATTTTTTTCTACCTAAAATGGGGTGGGGGGGGCAACTTGGGGAGGGAGTTCATTTTGGTGTAGTTTTTGGATGTTTTTTACCTGTTTAATAATTATCGCTAAATTCCAAAATGAAACCATTTCAAAATGAAAAGTCAAAATCTTTAGTTCCAAAATGGTCAAAAACTGTATTGATTATATAGATATATTGGTCCAAACTATTAGCTGAATTCAACCTCAATTCGCAAATAGCTTCAGAGCCCTGAAAAATGTTTTTTTCAGTGAAATTACTATTTACTGAAAATATTTGCCCAGCTCTAGATACAATGGAAGGAAGATGGACTGGGATAGGGACATGATTCGATGCAGAGAAGGCTGTTTGGAAGATGGGAACCAAGTGATACTGCTATTGATAGGGAGCAAAGATGGGCAGGAGAAGAACTGCACTAGGGACCTTTTAGCATGCAATAACAGGGTCCACACGACAGTTAGTGCATGGCATGCTGGAGCACTGTAGATTAACAGTTCATCTAGACAAGCCCTTTGAATGTTGTTAACTTCCACAGGGCCGAGTCTTGAAGTCCTTATTCAGCCCAATCTCCCACTGAGTCTAACAGAAGTATGTCTTAAGTAAAGACTGCAGAATCAGACCTTGAACGTGTACCTTTGTCCCCATCACCACTGTTTTATCCCTTGCTAATAATCACATGAGAAGTGCCTCTTTATTCACCTTTTAAAATATTTCTAATGCAATCTTTCTGGCAGGAGCCAATGGCAGCAAAAAGGGTTGGGTTCAGTCTGTCTAGGGGTCCTTTACTAAAATAAATAAAATTATGGCCCCACCCGGAGCTGTACTCTTATTTCTGGCTATGAAAAATTTAAATAAAACCTCTCTACTCATCTTTGCAGGAGGTTTTCTCCCCACTCCCAAACATGCAGAGTCCTTTGGGAACACGGAACACAAGCTATCTTTTATATTGAGGAAAGAGAGAAAATGGCTGCAAGGCGGATGGAAAACCAGTATGACTCTTCGCAGAGGTACCCAGGGTTGCGAGGCACCTCGCTACCACCTGGCCTTAGCATGAGAAAGTCTTGTCTGTGCCTGGTGTGCATCAGCCCTCTGACTCTTACCCGCCCTCTGGAAACATAAGCATTACTTTCCAGGCCTCCACAGGCCTAGCTCTCTGTACTGGTTAGCGAGATAGGCACACGCCAACCCGTGAATCCTCTGAGCATCCCTCTGATGTGTCCAGCCGCTGTTCCGGTGAACACCCCAGATCCTCTACTCCCAGAGGAATAGTACACACCAGCTTGCAAGATTCCACTCTCATTTAATACACAGCACTTAGATGTATTTATAGTGAAAACAAGGATAGATTTACTATCAAAAAAAGAGATTCAAATGATAGCAAGCAAGAATATTGGAAACAAATAGTTACATATAAAACAAAATCATAGCACACTTTCTAGATCCTAAACTTAATTCACAAGGCATTCTCCTATCTCCTACAAGAGAGCTTACCCCAAGTCCTTTTCCCTGCATTTTCAACCAGGTTGACTGAGCACCCCTTTTCGTAAGAACAAGCCTGCTAGCAGCATGTCCTCACAGATTTAAGGATGCCAAGGTGTCTCTCTGTCAGACTAGATCTTTGATATTCACCTGAAAATAGGGCCTATATGCCCCACTTCCTACCTCCCCCGACACACTGTTTACCTCTTCCTGTTAATTTCCTTCCGAAGTCTCTGCAAGCTCTGCAATAACATTTGATTCAGTACCCGAATAGACTTCTATTGTAAGAAATAAAATACACAATAGTACACCAGGGAGATAAGTGTCTCCCACCTCCTGTCTAGAAAAGTTTGTTTCAAGATACATTACCTTGGAGTGACCTGCCTTTAACTACAAGCCCTAAATAACATAATTTCCAGCAGATACACATAACTTCTCATGTATTTTCTGCACATACATTGCCGGATGATGATGATCAGTCTGACACAGGCTTTCATTACAGACCTTTTGGTGAACCCAGGGCATCCCTGTGAATCATTGTGCCCTCTGCCAGTTGTTATTCAGAGGTTCTTTGGTCACAACCAGTATGCATATTTGCATATAAGAAATTGAGTAACCCAAATGAATACATTGGGAGTTTGGTCAACTCCCCAGTCACAAATAATAATAAAGTTTATAGAGGTCCAGAACTCTGTCTCACCACAAACCAGACCCCCCTAAAACCCCACTCACAGTCAAGTTAGTCTCAAGGTAGCCAAGGGTGTCTGGGAATGGGTCTCCTTTACTTTTCCACTGCAGTTCTGAGAGAGTACCGTCAGGTATTGCTCCAGTGTGAAGCTATCTGTTCCAATTAAGCAATTTCAGCTCTCCTCCCACTAGCCAGGTGGACCATGGTGCTGGGAAATCAGCTAAGTACTGCAGTTGCCACTGACCCAGTCCTCACTCTGCTTTGCAGAATCATCTCTCCCCGCTACCATTGCTTCAGTCAGGTCTTGTCATGGAGTCAACTCTACTCTGTGCTGCTTTTCTAACTTGGTCTCACTCTGGAGTCAGCTCTGCTTCAATGGGGACCACTTTGGTTTGGTCTAGTTCTGTATTTTCTTTTACACATAGCACAGAATTTCCAGGTTGGGATCCCACAGCAGAACGAACCCCCAGGACAGAGTCCCCTGATGCCCAGAATAGATTACATCTTTTCCAGAATACAACATTTTTTTTCTTTGCTCCCTTGCTAAGGCCAAGCTTTGTTACCTACTCAAAGTCATTACTTGTATAGTCAGGCTGACCCCTCTCCAAGAGCATATCATGAATAATTCCTATGCCCGTTCATGAATACAATACTGATGATAATTTAGTACCATATTTACACTTCAAAACAGAAAAAGTCCAACCCAAACAACAAAACACAGTAGATGGAATTATGGGTAAACAACCTTATAATTCATGTAAATGTTAATACTTAGTCCTGCCTTGAGTGCAGGGGACTGGACTAGATGACCTCTCAAGGTCCCTTCCAGTTCTATGATTCTATGAAGCTAGCCAGAACTGGCTTTTCCCTTTTCCCAATAGAGGGAGAAAAGAGCTCCATCTCTCAAGGTCTACTATCTCTGGTGCTTACCCTAACATTATTAGTATAAAAAAAACCAGCTATCAGTTTAATGGGCATAGTGTACACCAGCTGAGCTGCTCACAATCCATTAAACATGGCAGGCTCCACTCTGCTAGCCTTGCTTCTGCTCACTAAACCTCAGTGGAGATATGCACAGTAAGCAGGATTTGGCCTTGTGAAATGAATCATATATATTCCTGAGAAAATTAGAGACCCACATTTGCCCCAGATTACATATGATAATGCACAATCAGCACAGTTGTGAGTATCCCCTTTGGTCTTACAGTTTTCTTTGGTTAGTGTATCTTCAAAAATGTGCATATGCAGTAGCATATAGAATGCATTTTAATATTTTTAGTGCTGTTTGAACATTAGACAGCATATTTCATTACCTCTTATATTGCTTTAGTTACAGTGCTCTGACAAGTTCAAAGCCTGTTATCTCCCTCATCCACTTAAAGTTAAAGTTAAAACAAGATTGATTAGCAGAATGTACAAAGCTCCGTGTGCTATTATTTACTCATTAAATGCCAAAGAGTCATTTCATGCTCTTCATTCCTTTTTATAGCTATCGACTGAAACCCTGCATCACTATCAATTAGAGAGATTTGAAATGGTGAGAGTGATGGAGAAATGGAGAATGAGATTTCATGATCACAACAAGCTATAAATATTGTCATCCTTACTGTCCTAATGTCCCCTAATCTTTATTTAGTGCTTAATTTTTTGCACTAAAAAACTGTTCTAGATTCATTTAAATTTTTAAGAATGTGTCCTTTTTCGTTAGTTACAAGGGATTATTTTTTAAAGTAAAGCTATATATTATGTGGCATGAAGTATAAAAGCAGTTGTCATGGAGATATTGGCAATGTAGGAAACTATATGCTGTCTACTTTGAAAACTGTAGAGCATATCTGTTTTCATGTACAGGTTTTTGAAAGCATGCTGGCTTGTGTTTAGGATATCACCTGGACATTTCAGTGGAACATTCCTGAGCATTATGTTATAACAGTGGTGAAGCAAATTCAAATTCAGTGGGACATACCTGGATATGTCCTTGGAGCATTTCAATACTACTCAAAGACAATGGTGAGTACATCTGGCTGAAAGTTTCGTTCCTTCAGAAAATGCCATTTGTCGAAATGTGCCATTGGGAAGGTTGACCATTAGAAGGTTTCTTCGGCCTGCGGTGGAGTTTCTCAAAGAGAAAGAGCCTGAGAGAGAGCAAGAAACCAACCTCCTCAAAGCAGCCAATAGCCCAGTGGTTAGAACACTAACCTGGGATGTGGGAGACTCCTTGGATTTTCGTGAAACATTTGGAAGGTCTTCATTTCATTTCACTTCGGAACAAAAACAAATTCCAAAACCCTCAAAATGTTGGCAAAACAGAATTGGTTGTTTTCCAGGCACTTGTAGTAGTGAGGAGACAAATTCAACTGTTCTATGACTCTCTTAACTTGTCTATCAAACAAAGTTGGCCATGATCTCAGCAGAAATGGAATCAATAAGACAGAGATCACCATCTACTTCTTTCTTATGTGATTATGTCAACCTTAATACACAAGTTATTCAGCTGCACACCACTAGGGCAGGAAAGCAGCTCTTTGAAATGAGTCAGTCCTTGAAATCTGGCAGTTTATGGTTCATTTATCCCTGTAGGATATGAGGCTGTATTTCACTAAATAGGCCACAGAACTGAAAGTCAGGAGGTGTGGATTCTAATTCCAGTTCTCTCTCTCTGGTTTGCTGCATAATCTTAAGAAGTTAACTTCTCTGTTCTTCAGTTTCTCTAGACTTAAATGAGGGCAATTACACTTAGCCATCTTTGTAGCAAGCTTTAGAGATCGATAGACTAAAGGCACTATGTAACTGCTACATTTTTTTTTTTTTACTACTAGCTGGGTAGTATTTCAAAGTCTAATATTCACCCATCTCTATTAATAAAGTGTATTTTCATAAAATGTGATGCTTAAATAACTGGTACATGTTGAGCCCCCTCTTCTGACCTTAATGGTTAATTTGTAAATACATTTACTTCAATGCTGGCAAATAGAAAGATCTCATTTTGAAGATGAGCGATTTCTTGAGCAAAGCTTGCATTATTACAGTATCGTATAAGAGCGAAGTGTCATTATTCTATCTTTTATGTATTGTAGGTAGTAGCTATTGGATTTCCTGACAGAGAAAATACTATGATGCTGAAAACTGTTGAGTAGATTGTGTATTAAGCATCAGTTCATGACTTAATATTTTTATAAATGTATAGAAAAACACAAAGCTTTTGCAGACAAAACTTAAGGGACCAGTTTGTGAAAAAAATGTTATGCCCCATTTACTCTGGCCTCTTATGTACTATATTTTTTATTAACTTAATTATTTTTTATATGCAGGAGGCCATCTCACTAATGTGCACCCCAGAAGGGCTCACATCAGAATGGGGAAGGAGTGAGCCAAAAGGGCCATTAGCAGCTCCAGTACAGAAAATGAATTCCTAAATTCACCACACATTAGAAAATGAAACACAGGGTTGGTTTTTCTTTTCTTTTTGTTTGGGTTTTGTTTCTTATTCTAATTAAATCACAAACAAACTGTTTAAAAATATGTTTCATCTTTTTGTGCTTGCATTTTATGGGTTAGTGTGTGGGTTTGGACACAGCCCTGAGCAAGGGTAGTCTGGAAGTTGCACCGTCTAAGGATTTTTCTCCTGCTTCCTCTTTGCTTCTGATGTGGAGTAACTTCCTGCTGGCTTATACCAGCAGCAAATTACACCGCTACTCAGATCTGCTCAGGTGCATTGACCAGCAAGGAGGTGAGATTAGGGTGACCAGATAGCAAGTATGAAAAATCGGGATGGAGGGACAGGGGTGGTAATAGTTGCCTATATAAGACAATGCCCCTAATATCTGGAGAGTCCTGATAATATTGGGACATCTGGTCATCCTAGGTGGGATAGAACGAAGGCTCCACTCCACTTCACACATCTGCTCCAGCGTGAAAATAAGCAGATGCACTTTAGGGTGCCTCCACACTGGGAAAGGAGGTTTGGCCTTACCGCATGATATTGTGTAACTAACATGAGGTGAAAACCTAGTGAGGACAAGGCAGTTTGTAGTTTTCACATCTTAGCAGATCTAGGAAGGACCCCATAGTTTACCATGTATTAGCAGATCAAGGTAAACTCCGGGGTTCACCCTAGACCTGCAAAAGACAAGTAAAAACTACAGACTGCCTTGCTCTTACAAGGCTTTTACCTCATGTTAATTACCATGTATTAGCTAACATGAGGTAAGAACACATTTTTTACCCTAGTGAAGACAAGGCCTGTGTGAGACTGTGTAGTCCAAATAATTATCTGACTCTGAATGTATCTTTACATGTATCTTATTAGCTATACACCAAGCGCACAATATAGGTGTTTGAGCAATAAAAAAAGAAAACCATAATGAAAATCATCCCTGCCTTTGCTGACTTGCATTTCCTTTTAAAAGGGAAATCAAAGGAAATAGCTTGAAGCGAAAACAAAATTAAATATGGTGAGGCTAATCCTGCAGTCTTTAGCCTGGCAAAACTCCCTGTTGACAACGCTGAGCAAGGGAAGGAACACACAGGTGGCCTTGTTTCAGTTAAGTAAGAAGATGTTGTTAATTTGCTGTATTCTTCAACTAAGACAATAGACAAAGACTCCGACAATATTGTGAAAATGAAGCTGTTTTGTTTTCACTGGGCTCAAACTTATATTGGAAAGGTAACTTGAGTTTAAAATTCTGAGTATTATGACCATTTATTATTTACAGGGCCCAGAAGGGTGCTGAGAGTGAATGACGTGATGTTTCCTGTATTTAATTGTAAGATGAAGGGTGTGTTCATAAAGAGTTGCACGGGGTGTTCATTATTGGCGGGAGTGTGTTCTAGTGGTTAGAGGGCAGGACAGGATGTTAAGATACCTAAGTTCTAGTCCTGATTCTGACACTGACTGTGTGTGACCCTGAACAAATCGCTTATCCTCCCAAAGTTTGGCCATCTTAAGCACCTCCATGGTAGTCTCAGTGTCCAAGGATTTCAACACGAGTTGTGAGCACTCCACATATTGAAAGACTGGACTCCCCATGCCTCAGTTTACCCACCTAAATCTATTAGAGACTTCCCTATGTCACAAAGCTCTTTAGAGGCTTAATCCATAGTTTATAAAAAAGTTTGAGTGTCTTGAATGGAAAGTGCCATACAATTGCAAGGTATAATATAATTGGGAAGTATATTAATCAATCAGAATTGCACAGGGTAGTGTAATATTTAAACATTCAGCTCGTTAAAATATTGAGTTACAGTTGCACTATAAGAATATAAAATGAAACCTTGCCATGTGCCTATGAGAGCAACAATTGATAATGAAGTCTCACACAGAGTAAGCACAGTGTATGAGGGACATTAACAACTATTAGAGAGTCTTGGGTAGTTTGGCCTGGCCCCACCTTCTCCTGGCAGAGTGAGGCTAAGGATATGGACATCAAATGTCATGACATCAAGTCATTGATTGAGACTAGTAATCAGTGCTGATCTGAATCAAATTCAGTGGAAATAGGAATTAGAAATTTAGAAGAGTATTGGGGCAAGACTGACCACTAAGGATGACTGTTAGCCTAAATCCTATAAGGCACAGTTTATTCCATATGCAGTATTCACACAATAGATGATCAACTGAAAAAGTGCAAAAGTCATTTCTCCAAGTGAACATGAGGAGTGGGATGCAATGGCTGTGTCGATTGTAGAGGAGGAAAACGGAAAGGTGCAAATTTCTGGAGTTATTAAAGTATTCATTAATCCTTCCCTGCATGTCAGAGTGCTATACTCTGGGGGTGAGAATGTGTTTGACTGAAAACAAGCAATTATTAAAATAGATTTGGCAGATGCATATTTGCAGATGCTCATGCAAGATGAATCATGACAATCCCTGACAAACACCAAAATAGCTGTTCTGCTGTAATTGTTTTCCTTTAGGCTTTGCATCAGCTGTACATATATACACATACAGCTGTGTGTGTAATGAGGAAAATTCTACCAGGTCCACTCCAGAACACAATGCTACCTTAGTCATATCCCGGTCACGGGGGAGGAGCGGGGGGGGGGGGGAATCAACCAAGAACATCTTAAAAACTTGGATAGGTTCTTCAGAAAGACTAGGAGCTCTGGTGACCACAATAATCCACATGAATTCTTCAAATGATCTGGGGATGACTTTTTTCCCCATACAGATTTTCACCATGCTGAGTGAAATTCAACCCAAGGAGAGATCTCCATGGACTGCTTACCCCAGAACTGAATGTGGCCTCTTCTTTGGGTGTTAACTAGGATAAACCTATAGGATTAAATACACAACACATGGCTAAGTCTCTGAAAATTCCTATGATAGCTGAGCAACATGGATCCAATTTGTGTTTCTTTGAAATCTCTAGTGTGAATGGCATAAAAGAGTTTTTAAGCCATTATCCTCAGAGTTTTTTCTTTTTTGGTGAGCAATTGTGATAGTGCCTAAATGCTGCAGTTAGATTTGCAGATCAACCACCCTAGGCATTGTACAAACATTGAAGGAAGACGGTTGAGCCTGGTTCCCTCTAGGTGGCTGGGAAGGTCTACAAAGTGGCGTGTGGATTGTGGCACACTGCTCCAGAACACTCCCTAGTGGTCAAGGAACAAGGGGTAGATCTTTGCTATTGTCCATTATAGCATGTTTTAGGAGGATTAACTAAAATTGGGGAAAGGAAATGGGACTGGGAACTGGACAAGGGCATTTTGGAATCTTTATCTGAGCTGGGGTGAGAGGGGAGTGAACAGGATTTTAAATGCTGTACTGGTAACTAATAAGGAAGGGAGGTGGACAGCTGTGCCAGCAAATGGAAATGTTTAGGAGGATTGTCTAGTATTGGAGATTAAGGAGAAAGAAGATTTTTTTAGAAATGATCCTAAGTCATCTGCAGATAGGTAGCAGAAGGACCAGCCAAGCCCGACCCAGACAAAGATGCAAATAGACTTACCAAAAGCCAAGGTAATGAAACCTCTGATGGGCAGGTATTTGGATTGTTGCTTCAACTAACCAGAAGCAGCTTCATTTGCAGAAAGGCCTTGCATAAAAGTAGGACACAACTCCAACGTATAAAAATTAATAAGTGGGCACCATGTTACTTTCACTATCAATGCATTAAAAATCTTTCCACACATTTGTTTTAAAATCAAAGATGCAGCTTTCCTCCACCAGCTAAGTGATATGTCCCCAACAGTAAAAGTCCATAAACAGAAAATACTACTGTACTTGACCCCTGGAGGCTGTGCGTAAAGGAGTGTATGCCCCTCGCTGGCAAATAAAGGGTTAACAGGAGACTAAGGGCCCAATTAGTCCATTCCTTGGCACCTGGAGGAGACATGTAATTAAGGAGCAGACTGGCTGAGGAGAACTAGACTGGGGAATAAAGGAAGGACTGCGGGGCCAATGAGGGAGATTAGTACATCCACAAGAATATCCAATTTTGTAGTTGTCACGACAGCCAAACTAGTAGCAATTATTCTAGCACTAAATTGGATCTGGGATATACATCCAGCAGCAGTGGTCATTTTTTTTCAGATTCAATCTCAGGCCTTATGACAATTAAAAGAGTTTCTCAGTACACAGAAGTGATGTAATCAATGAAATTCTATGAACAACAGAGCTAGTACAGAAGGGGATACCTGTAGCATTAGCTTGGATCCCAACACATATTAGGATAACAGGGAACAAAATGGTGGACAAATGAGCTAAAAACGCTCTAAGAAATGGAAAGATTGACATAGAAATGCCCTTGAGTACACAGGAATTCAAAAGTCTTGTACAGAAAAATGTAAAAGAGGAATGGCAAAGAAGTTGGATTAATGAAGAGAGAGGAAGAAGATTTTTTGAATTGTGCCCTAGAGCTGAGGATAATGACATACGTCAGGGCCTAGATAGGAAAAATGAAGTGATTTTCTTTAGAGTACTAACTGGTCATTGTGGCTTAAAAATAAATCTTTTTTTGAATAAATAGACATAAAAATGGATGATATGTGCTTTTTAAAGTGGAAGAAGCAATGCATCGCCTTTTATAGGTATCTAAAGGCTTTGATAAAGAAAGGGAAAAGCTTTCTGAGGAATTAAAACATCTTAAGGCAACAAAAATTACATCATGTTATTTAGTAAAAATATTGGGGAAGTGGGGTCATATTAGAAAGGTGTTGTTACATTACCTGAGGGACACATGGCAGGGTGAGAGAACATAAGCCGCTATGTATTTAGGAATTATAATTGGCTATAGACTATCCAGTCAAGTCTAGAAAGAAAGAAAGGAGAAGTTAGAGGGCTGGGGTAGAGANGTATTTAGGAATTATAATTGGCTATAGACTATCCAGTCAAGTCTAGAAAGAAAGAAAGGAGTAGTTAGAGGGCTGGGGTAGAGACAGGGGCGGCTCTATGTTTTTTGCTGCCCCAAGCACGGCAGTCAGGCGGCCTTCGGCGGCGTGCCTGCAGGTGGTCCGCGGTCACGCGGATTCGGCGGCGTTTGTGCAGGTGATTTGCCGGTCCCGCGGATTCAGCGTGCCCGCCACCGAGTTGCCGCCGAAACCGTGGGACCGGTGGACCTCCCGCAGGCACGCCGCCGAAGGCCGCCTGACTGCCGCCCTCACAGTGACCGGCAGGCCGCCCCCTGCGCCTTCCCACCCCAGGCATGCGCTTGCTGCGCTGGTGCCTGGAGCCGCCCCTGGGTAGAGAGATTATACCCTGGGATTGGGCCTGAAAGGAGAGAGCAGCAAAAGTGAAGGGGTTCTAGGCCCTGCCAGAGAGGCTAGGAGAGCCAGTGAGGGATCATAAGAAACAGACCTTAGCTGCTTATCCCAAGGGCCTTGGGCTGGAACCCAAACGAGAGGGTGGTGTAAGCCTCAGGAAGGGGGCAAAGACTATTGATCCCAGACCGGGGCTGAAGGCCTGCTATGTGGTCACCAAGACTTCAGGTTTTCATTTGGACTTATTTGGTGACCCAAAAAGGGGACTGAACTGAAAGGTGCCCAGGCCAGAGGGCTAGGATATGGAAGACACAGACAGCAGCATAACTAGAATGGAGGGAATAGGGGGTGCTAGAGGCAAAGGACTCTTGCAATGCCATTACTTAACGCCAGAGGTGCTTTGGTGGCGTTACTGCTTACATTCTACAAATCACATTAAAAGTGTTGTATTTTGAAGAGTAAAATCTTCACTCAATTAGGCAACATTTGTTTTCTGACACTGTGACAATGACTTTTATTTATATAATGATGGTAAGGACTGAACTTAAATCAGCAAAGCAAGAACATTCAAAATTATAGCTGGGACTCCATCTTTAATGCAATCAGTTCTGCTTACATCCTGCAGCATCTAGAGCTCCAGCTCGCTCATTAGGTTTGGTATCACTTGTAATACAGCACAACATATTAAAAACTGAGTTACAACCCTAACTTTTTCAATTTCCTACCTTGCATGAGCAGTTAAACCCTTAGAGTAACTTTACTGGGGAGCTTTTATTAAATCAGTTTGTTTACTGAATAGTATACAGCTCCCAGAACACCTGGATTTTGAGGGACAGGCCAAGACTCTGAATTCTGAGTCCTTTCACCCCACATGGTACAATCAAATGCCTGAGAAGTCCACAAAAAGGTTCTCATGCTCCCCCTTAATGACAGAGGGGGAACTCAATGGGGCAGATGAGGGTATGGAAAGGGATATGTGCTCCTTCTCTTGCATCTGTGGGGCTGGGCGTTTGATTTCTCAGCTTCATCCTTGTCTGACATACTAGAGAGAGAATTTGCAAACTCCTTGGTTCCAACAAAGCATTGGGCTTTTGAATTTGTTTGCTCTTCTCCTTACATTTTGACAAATGAGGAGTCAGCTCACATGGAATTCTGAATCTGGTTCGGTAGCATATGGCAATGGGGTAGCATCCGTTTAAATAGCTAATGATCTCTCTACTGGTGCTCATTGTCTTCACTGCCAAATTCTCCTTTTCTTGTCTGCTTCCCAGGTGGAGTTCCCACAGACATCTATGGAGAGTCAGAGCGTAGAATATGCAGTAGAGATTTGCAGTGTAGATCAGCAGGGAGAAATTTACCCTTGGCTTGGTGCATGCGTGATTCATCATAACTGGCATTTCAGATGTTCTGGGTTATGGCCTACTTTAATGTGTGTTACTGACAGGGAATGAGTAAAGTATTTCAGAGGCTGATAAAAATTCACTGAAACAATATTTTTGTCCTACAAAAGGGGGGAAATGCTTTTAAAAAACAGATCTCTTTGAAACTCTTGCATTGATTAAATCTCACCTAGGGTCTTATTCAAAGTCCGTTGAAGTCAATGGAAAGACTTACACAGACTTCAATGGGCTCTGGATCAGACCTTAATCCCTGACTAAAATAGACTGGGTTTTTCTTCTCTATATAAAGGATCGTCTAATGACAAAATGGGACTATGCCAATGAGCCAGTGCTGCCAGCTCAAATGTATTGCTGGGTAAAACGAGAGGAAGGATGGAACTGTGGTTAAGATATTCTATGAAAACTAGAGATATGCCTTCAATCCCTGGCTGCATTCCACACTTCCTGTGTGACCTTGGGCAAGTCACAAAGGCCTTTATTCAGCAAACCATGTATTCAAGCACATGTCTAAGTACTCTGCTGAATCAGGACCTTCGATCTCTCTGGGCCTGATGCAAAGCCCACTGAAATCAATGGGAGTCTTTCCATTGTTTTGTATGGGCTTTGCATCAGGTCCTCTGAAGCTCAGTTCCCTAGCTGTGAAATGCAAATAATCACAGCATTTCCTTTCTTTCACCATTTGTCTGTGTGGCTGTCATCCCTACCAGAGCACTCTCTAGCATCTGGTGTGCACCCATGCAGGTCCCACCAGTTACCACTTAAACTGTTCTTCCAACTCAAATACAAAGGACATCAGGCTCTTTCATTGGGTCACAGGGTATCTCCTCACACTGCTCATAGTTCAACAGAATGTCCATAATGAACAACATGGACCAGCCTGATGTGATTCTTTTCCACCCATTCCACAGACTTGTAGTCTGCTTATTGCTGAACAGCAGGAGACCCTCAGGTCCTTTGCTTCCTGATGTCATCTTATCAAAATAAATCTTTACACAGTCTTTGCCATCCAAAGCTTAACTTCGAAAGCCCAACGCTGCCTGAGCCCCTGCTCCAGGCAGTTCTAGCTCCAAGGAGAACCAGTCAAACCCCTACTCTCTGGTAGCCCTCCTTGTCTTATATTCCCTCTCAGCCTCCACCCCAGCTCATTAATCAGCCACAGGTGCACTCCTCTGGGATCAATTGGCTCCTGTGAGGAGCCAGTCACTAGTCATATGTGTTGGCACATGCCCTTTTAAAGGGACCATGCACCTTATGACAGTCTGTCTTTTCTATTTAGAGTGTAAGCTCTTTGGACAGGGACCGACTCTCATGATGTGTACGTACTGCACTGAACACAAGGAGACCTTCA
Source organism: Platysternon megacephalum (assembly GCA_003942145.1). Classification (NCBI taxonomy): domain Eukaryota; kingdom Metazoa; phylum Chordata; order Testudines; family Platysternidae; genus Platysternon; species Platysternon megacephalum. Next base: position 12,800,027 of record QXTE01000035.1, on the reverse strand, counting down.
ATCTAATTGGGCACTACCACAATACAAATAACAATTATAACAATAGCAATATTTGTAACAAAGCATACGGCTGACGCGGTCTTCTAAATGCAAGTGAAACTTGTCTGTACACACACAATGTATATTTCCCCCCATTTCCCAAGAATTAGACATTTTGGGCTCAATCCTGCAAGGAGATAAGCAACTCCTGAAAGGTCTGAAGCCCCAGTTCAGCAAAGCACTGAAGCACGGGCTTAACTTAAGTACATGTGTAGTGCCATCAAAATCAACAGTAGTTGAGGTTGTCAGCCCTTCCAGGAGTTACTCAGCACCTCACAGGATTGAACCCTTTACACACATGTTTATAAAACTGCAAAAATCTCAAAGGAGATGAGAACTGGATCAAAAGTGGTCCTTTCTATCTCACCTTTATAAAGTAATATATCTATGTGCACTTCTTTTTAACCACATATTATACAAAATCATGAACATCAGCAAGGGGAAATTAATAAAACATTAGCACTTTGATCTTTAATGCTCTCAGATAAAACCAGGTTCTACAGGAGAAAAAAGAAACCCATATATGCACTTGCCTGCTTATACTGCAAATGAAAGGCTGAGATAAGAGATTCCAAAAGGAAAATAGAAAGTAAAATGTTTATCATGCAAATGAGTTTCAATAATAGAGGATATTTATTTGGACTGCACGTGGCTGCAATTCTCCGCAATGAGGACTGGTCTCTCTTTTGTAAACAGCATTGTATTAAGGCAATGGCAGCCATCGGAATGGTTTATACACTGAAAATGCAAGATAAAGATAAAATATATGGATTAAGAGATGCAATCTATTTTAATTTTGTTAAGGTATAGGAGGTGGAGAAAATAATCTTTATATTCAGGCAATCCCACCAAGCTCAAATGATGGTTAGACTCCTTAGAGTGTATGTTTCCAATTTTTAGTGCTACTTAAATGGTTTTAAACTGCTAGTATTTTATATGTATTATTTTAAATATCAACTGATGGGAATACAGTATTCTTATTGGATAATAAAATTCTAAAGGGCTACAATAATCAAACTAGGACCATCATTATAAATTGAAATTAGGGATTCCAATTATAATTCTCTACCAAATTCTTCCACATAAAAACACATTTTATGGACATAGCCTTATTCTACAGGTTCATATTGATGCTGTTCAATAACCCTAGGCCTGGTCTACATTGGGGGGAGGGGGAAGGGGAAAGGGGATTGATCTAAGTTATGCAACTTCAGCTACATGAATAACTCACCGCGGTGTCTTCACTGCAGTGAGTCGCCTGCTGCTGCTCCCCCGTCGACTCTGCCTGTGCCTCTCGCGGCAGTGGAGTACAGGAGTCGACGGGAGAGCACTCGGAGGTCAATTTATCGCATCTAGACTAGATGCGATAAATCGACCCCTGCTGGATTGATCACTGCCCACCGATCTGGCGGGTAGTATAGACATACTCCTAGAAAGAGTAGTGTCAGCACTTGTATTAAAATGTCTTTGGTATATTTAGACACTTAAATAACTCTGTTGTAAAATTTTTACTCTGGACTACCAGAAATGTAAAAGGTTTAGGGCCTGGTCCAAAGCCCATTGAAGCCAATAGAAAGCAGTTCCAATTACTTTAATGAGCTTTGGAACAGGCTGTAAATGTATAAGTTTCCAAATTTAATAATTGTTCCAGAACATATGTACATGCAAAATCCCAGATATCCCCAACCCCACAGTCAGTACGCATAGCGCTGAGCAAATAATTGATTTTTCTGGTTCTGTAGCCAAATCTAAAACATCCAAAAAGGGTTCATTTCAGGTCAAGCCAAAGTGGCAATTTTTTGTTTTTTTCTGACTGAAAAAAACTGCCAAATTTTACTTTTGTTCACTAAGAAACAATTTTTCCTGATTTTTCATTTAGTTTTCAGGTGTTTTTACCCTTTTAAAAATAAATCTAGATAAATTATTAAATGAATTGTCCTTTCAAAATGAAAAGTCAAAATGTATTGTTTCAACATTTAAAAAAATATCATTCTTTTGGCCAAAACTATTTGCCAAATTTGTCCAAATTCACAAATAGTTTCAGTTTTCCCCAAACTGCATTGTTTTTGATGAATTAAATTATAATTTGCTCTAATTATGTTCACATTTATTCAATTCAGGTTTTTTGAAAATTGACCCAGAATTTGTCTGTGAATTCTCAGCATCTCTCTTAATTACTTCCACATGCAAGAGTCATGAATATATGAAAAACAGAACTACAGGTGGAAATTTTGAAAGACACAAATGAGTGATAGGCATGCACTCCGCCTGAAAATCTATGAGTTTGGAACCTAACTCTCATTAGTGTCTTTGAGAATAGCCCTTCCAGTGACTTACAATGCTTAAACATCTATATCTCAAAAGCGGCTTACATTATTTAGGTGCAACTCACGGTCTTTTGGAATTCAGTAGAAGTTTTTCCATTAACTCCTGATCCCACTGAAGTCAGAGTCCAATCCACAGACTAGAAACCCGTACCAGTATATGGACTACAGAGCAACCCTTTGTTAATAATGATCCATCAGGAACTAGCAGCTCAAATTATGAAAGTGAGTTTTCAACGTACAGCTGTATAGAAGGGAAATGTAACTAATGGATAAATAAAACCAGGCATTAATTATGCAATAAGAATTAACAGGAGGTGGTCTATTTAATATGATAATCATAACCCTTGGGCCATAATAGTAAAAAAGAGAAAAAAGTCAGAATAGCGTCACTACTGAGTATTAAGCTTTTGATTATATTTTAATTACACCTACTATTCTGGGTACACAGAACATTCTCCATTAATATGATACAGGCTTTAAAAATATTATAGATACACTTGTTCAACTGGTGTTCAAAAGAACCTCTGCACTTCTGGTCATAAGTGGAACTGAGCACTTCGGAAAAATGAGCACTTCTGGCCCCATATAGTAGAACTTCACCAATCCACACTTAGCTAAACAGCAAGCATACAAAATCACCCAGTCAGCGCGAACACACACAGAATCACTATGTTCCCTAGCTCTTCGCAGAGATTTAAAAGCAGGTGACTTCTTAAGGTCACACCTTACCAAATGTCAGAATTTTCACAACATATAATAAAGTACATTAACTATGTAGTATCAACTTAAATGAGAGTTAAGCAAAATAAATCAAGTACATGTTGGGATGCATTATTCCTGCTATTTTAGTGTTGGATCACATAGGGTTAAATGCTTCCCTGTGTCCAAGGCCTATGTGCCAACTGAGTCTTATTTTGAGAGCTTAACCACTTTATAAGGCCTTGTTCAGGGCCTTTGCACTGGAAAGAATTCTCCATATTCAGTATTTTGCAATAGATCTCTCACAATCATTGCTTATTAATGGGATTCTACTATATTTAGATAACTTGAATATTGATGTGCAAGGCAACAAAGAAAAGAAATTCAACATTCAAGATTCCATATAGAAAGCTCTAGGCACCGTGGGAATTAGTTAAATTTATAGTTACATAACAATGACCAATCATCCCCAGTAAATAATCATATACAGGTAAGAAGATAATTCATTGACTTACAGAGCCAACAGTATTAAATACTCGTATGGAAGTAACAAATTCAATGTAGATTGCTGTTTAAAATGCAAACTGCCTTTTTTCAAGATTTGTTGAAAAGTTACCAGAGTCCAAATGGCTCTGTTGGAAACATCCCAACCAGGGTTTAAAATAATATATATATATATATATACACACACAGGCATTTTCTGAAGTCTAGTCTCGCTCTCCAAATCATAATCGTTNCAAATGGCTCTGTTGGAAACATCCCAACCAGGGTTTAAAATAATATATATATATATATATATACACACAGGCATTTTCTGAAGTCTAGTCTCGCTCTCCAAATCATAATTGTCGTGACAAAGTTCCTCCTCTAGCTTGGTGGGTCCTGTGCTTATTGGTGGATTTGCTCACCTCAGAGATTCACCTTGTGGGTCAGGAAACAGCCCAGAGACCTTCCCCTCTGGTAGAAGCCACAGTCCAGATCAATTCCTCCTGTGTCTGATCAGGGGTTGGGAGGTTTGGGGGGAACCCGGGCCCACCCTCTACTCCAGGTTCCAGCCCAGGGCCCTGTGGACTGCAGCTGTCTAGAGTGCCTCCTGGTACAGCTGCACAACAGCTACAATTCCCTGGGCTACTTCCCCAGAGCCTCCTCCCAACACCTTCTTTATCCTCACCACAGGACCTTTCTCCTGGTGTCTGATAACGCTTGTGCTCTTCAATCCTCCAGCAATACACCTTCCCACTCTCAGCTCCTAGTCCCTCTTGCTCCCAGCTCCTCGCATGCATACTACAAACTGTAGTGAGGTCCTTTTTAACTCAGGTGCCCTGATTAGCCAGCCTGTCCTAATTGATTCTAGCAGTTTCTTCTTAATTGGCTCCAGGTGTCCTAATTAGCCTGCCTGCCTTAATTGGTTCCAGCAAGTTCCTGTTTGTTTTGGAACTGCCCCTGTTACCTTACCCAGGGAAAAGGGATCTACTTAATCTGGGACTAATATATCTGCCTTCTAACACTCTCCTGTAGCCATCTGGCCTGACCCTGTCACATCACACAGAAAAGGCATAATATTTACACAGTAGCCTGGGATGGCTCTTACTTATTTGCTGTGAGGAAGAGTCAATCCTGTACTTCCTACTCTGACAAAATGTTCACTGAGGAGTGTAGGATTGAGCCCTGAAACATTTTCTTTGAAGATAATTTAGGGGGGGAGGGATAGCTCAGTGGTTTGAGCATTGGCCTGCTAAACCCTGGGTTATAAATTCAATCCTTGAGAGGGCCATTTAGGGATCTGGGGCAAAAATCTGTCTGGGGATTGGTCCTGCTTTGAGCAGGGGGGTGGACTAGATGACCTCCTGAGGTCCCTTCCAACACTGATATTCTATGAATGTACTGCACATGTGCCCATTGCTTTAACTCTTATAAGCCTGGTTCTATCAGCTCACTAGATATGGAATTCCTATTGATAACAGCAGAAGAGCGGTTCGACATACTGAGACCAAAAATTATCATAATTATTATTTTGTTATTTGCTGAGACAGTGGCTTGTCCCTATACAGAACATCGCAGAGAAAGGGTGGTCTTTGCACCATGAAGGGTTAAAAGTATAAGGCTATGTCTACACTACGAGGTAGGGATGTGATTCCCCTATTCAAGTTCACATACCCACACTAGCTCTCAGCGAGCTAGTGCGAGTGTGAATAGCAACGTTACTATGACAGCACTGGTAGCAACAGCAGAGGCAGGGCCGAGCCATGCCACGTACATACCCACCAGTTTCAGGTGGATTCATACTTGGCATAGCTCAGCCAAGCTACACTGCTATTTGTACTTACATTAGCTCACTGACAGCTAATGCAAGTATGTGCACACGAGTAGGGGAATCACACCCCTAGCTCGTCATGTAGACATAGCCGAAGGGTTCAATCCTTCAAGGACTCAGTGTACTTGGCAGAGTTTTTAACTATCAGCTGGAGTCCCATGGAGATCCCACGAGTTTCTGCATGGTCATAAACTCTACGTCCAATAGTAAGGGTGAAATACTTGGCCCACTGAAGTCAATGTGAGTTTTGACATTCTCTTCAATGGGGCCAGGGTTTCACCCTAAGTTTGGCCAGATCAGGCCCTCTGAAGAACGCCCCAGCCCAGCAAAGACTTAGGCACATGAGTAACTTTGAGCATTTGAGCAGTTTCACAGATGGCAACGGAACAACTTATGTGCTTCAAGTTATGCAGGAACTTAAGTGCTTTGCTGGGTTTAGCCCTTTTTTTCAAAAATTCTACTGAAGTATAAATAATTCCACTGCAGAATGCATGGTTTGGTTTTATAAAAATGCAGTGCTGGCCATTAAACTTTATTACAAAATAACGGGACACATCTGCCCTGACTTATGCAACCCAGCTGAGGAACTAGGGTTGTATAGGATGACAAGTCCTGCAGGATTTGGACAACTGTTTGCTAAATTTGGGCCCAAGGAAGCAAGCTGTCCCCATTCAAGCAAAATTGCAGTCACAATGAAATGTCAGGTTTGGATCAGAGATGCTGACTGGCCAGTGGGGAAGACGACTCTAAAAGTTTCTGATGTTTGCTGCTTGTGTTTGCTAAGTGGAGCTTGGAGGAAAACCTCATAAGTCTAGACCTCTGATCAGAAAATTCAGAAAGCATTCACGTCTGCTATCCATTCAGTCACATATATTAATAACTTATGTTGTTTCTGCCACAGCTGTTACTAAGGAATAATTTGGAAACACAGGAATGCTGTTCTCATTACAGAAACTCTGCCATTTATTCACTAGCTTCTGCTGACAGCCTGCTGCTAACACTCCACAATGAACAATAGATGCTGCTGAAATAAGGACATCACCAATAATGCAACAAACTCTGGCCAGCTTATTAACAATCCTTTTCATCAAACCTATTCATTCTCCTGAGCTTTGATTAAAACAGACCCACTGGTGTAGGCATGGAGTTACCAGGTGCTTTTGATTCGTTACATTTCATCCTGGGATACATTCTTACAGTAGCATGGACTTAATGAGAAAGTCATCCACAATAAACTGCAGGATAGGGTCCATATCGGCTAAAGCCATGGCATAGTCCCACCTGTTTATTACAAATTACAGGTCTGCCTTATCTTACGCTGGGGTTACGTTCCGCGGTTAGCGCGTAAAGCGAAAACCGCGTATAGTCAAAATCCCATTGACTTTAATGGCGGGCGGAATCGCCCGCACTACAGACACAGTACAGAAATTGCTTTTTTTCTCTTTTGTGTGTGTGTGTTTTTGCCGACCGCGCAAAGCCAAAATCGCGCATGTTAAATGCGCGTAAGATGAGACAGACCTGTACTCATAATTAAAGTGCTTGCTAAAATAATATGGTGTGATAGAGAACCATGCAAAGCAGATATGGATTGGCCTGTATCTTTCAATGAAGAACAATATATTTTCTTTTTAAAATGTTCTGCTTTATGTTTGATGTTATGAAAGGATGTTTAAAACAGTGCTTGGAGCCTTTTGCAAGAACTAACATTTAGCATGCATATGATATAGTTGATAAAGATATACCTTGATAGAAATGGTAGTAAATAACAGAGTTTTTGCTATAGTATAGTGATACTGACAAATTCTTTATTTAGAACTTACCTAATATTTTCCAGGCATATGAATCCTGTTTGATACAAAATTCATAGTTTTTCAGGCCATGTTTCCTTCATTACAGAAAGTATTTCAAACAGATTATAGACTCATAGAATGTAGGGTTGGAAGGGACCTCAAGAAGTCATCAAGTCCAGCCCCCCTGTGCTGTGGCAGGATGAAGTGTACCTAGACAATCCCTGACAGGTGTGTTTATCCAACTTGTTTTTAAAGTTTCCAATGATGGGGACTCCAAAACTTCCCTGGGAAGCCTATTCCATAGCTTATTTCATTGTCATTTTTATTACAGCACAGAAGGCCTTATTCATCAGTTTGGTGGAACTGGTGCATTACAAGCATAGTAATGCATATATGGACAGGACATACCATTCTTCCCTATGGCCTTGTTCCTACAAAAAGTTCCCACTGCATGTGCACAATAAAATAAAGAAATCAGGTGCAATTTAATGTTGGGGATAGTCTATATGACTTAAATACATTTTTCTGTACTAACTGCTATCTTGTTTGCTTCAACAGGAACATAGAGATTTTCATTCACAGTGAGCCATTTAGTCCAGTACCTTGTCTCCAGTGCTAGATAATTCATAGGAAGGTGCAAGGACCCCAAGGTTAACAATTATGGAGTAATCTGCCCATAAGAAACTTTTTCATGAACCTCTCGGCTAGTAGTTAGTCTATGTCCTGAACAGGGCCGGCGCAACCCATTAGGCGACCTAGGCAGTTGCCTCGGGCGCTAACATTTGGGGGGCGCCGGCCGTCCCGGTCGTCGGCCGTATTTCAGGGGCGGGACCTTCCGCCAAGTTATTTTTTCCCTGTGTAATATAACTGTGGATATTATAATCCATCTAAATATCCAATACCATATGAATGCTCGGTAGGTGTAACAGAGCATTTTGTCCCAACTTGTCTGATATAATTTTGTAATAATAATATAGTTATAATACAAATTAAATTGTAATGCAAAGAACTTTGCAACTATGGCCAGTTGCTATAAATCATTGTAGTCAATAAAGCTACAATAACTTAAACTGGCTGAGGTCCTAGCTTTGTCCCTACAAGCAGAAGTGCTGCCATATTTCAGGTGGAACAAAGCAAAATAGTTTGCCATAGCATGTGAAACTGACTCTAGCCAGAGAGGCCCTTTGGGAGAAAAGAGACAAATTCCTGCCCTGGATAGCTTGCAGTCACAGGTACAGTAGACCGATGTGGAATGGGAAGGCAGGCAAAGGAAGTGGTTAGGGAAATGCTTCTCAAGAATCACAATAAAAATAATGAGTGAAATCCTGGTCCAATTGAAGTCAACAGCAGAACTCCCATTGATTTCAGTGAATCGGGATTTCATCCAGTGTGAGTCATGTTAGTGCATGTCAGTGCAAATCACATCAGTTCTGATAGTGTTAAGTAAACACAGATGTAGGGCAATATGGAACTGGTAGTTAGCATAGGCCAGGAAATCTACAGGAAGACAAAGAAGATGGGTTTTGAGGAGGGTAAGAAGGATGCCATTAGGCATAGGGAGCAGCAAGAGGATTACAGAGCACGAATACATTTTTTGGCAGCGCACTTACATCTGCAAATCTGCCTCTTCCCACCCACAAAGAGCTTGAATAAATGTAATTTGGAACAATTCCAGAAAAATGATGCAACAGGGGTTTTTGTCAGTGTCTTGTAGTTAAAGGCTGCAACGAACTCTCCAGAATAAAGACCAGAAAATGATACTGCATCATCTTTGCGAGAAACGTCAGATTTTTCCTTTCCAGATAATATGGTAAATTCTCCCTCGACCTTCCTTTCTTAGGAAAACAATGAGTTCAGTCTTGCAAAAGAAAACCAATGGCAGAGTTAATCATCCTGTAACAACTGGTATATCAACAACAACTAAAATTGCAGGGCTATATTAAGATAGGCTTTTGATATATTGCCATTCAGGGGAAAGAACGTGTAAGTTTTATGAGGTTTAGATAGCATTTTGCTGCATATATGTAATTGTACACCATAGAGTGACATCAGCTGGAAAATTCAGCTCAAAGAAAAAGTCAATTCTTCATCAAGTATCAGTGGGGTAGCCGTGTTAGTCTGGATCTGTAAAAAGCAACAAAGAGTCCTGTGTCACCTTATAGACTAACAGATGTATTGGAGCATAAGCTTTCGTGGCTGAATACCCACTTCATCAGACGCATGTAAGTCTATAAGGTGCCACAGGACTCTTTGTTGCTTTTTACAATTCTTTGTCAGTTCTCCCAGATATTCCAATATTTTGTCATCTCTGATTTCAGCCTCAGTTGGAACCAGGAAAAGTTATGTGAACATTTTTCAAAGTTAAGGAAACGTTGGATCAGGGACTGTTTGAATATGGGGACTGTTTGAATATGGTCTGAGTCAAATTTTAGCCAGACCAGTTCACCAATCCCTAATGATAACACTTGGCCTCCATATCTCAATGGGAACCATCACGAATCCTCCTTATTCCGTCCTCTTTGATCTTCTATTCTTATAGCCCAGTATTGTGATGCAAATTTTGGCCAGATTCTTACAACAAATAGTATGTTACTCCATGAGTAACCTCATGGAAGTCCATGGTCCCATTAAAGTCAATAGGGCCATTTGTGCAGTCATCAGGTACTACTCAAAATGAGTAAGAGTGTCAGAATCAAACATTCTTTAATCAGTGAAAGTGATCTTTGCTGAATGCCATGATGCATGCCCTTGCTCCAGGACTGAAAATGCAGCCCATATGCAGCTCAGAATTCCCACTGGAAAGTGACAGATTGGAAGCAATGCACAGATCATGGTATCCCATTTAGCAGTGCTAAGCACTATCACTAAGCCAGTGGACTGCTTCCCTCCCTGCGGCGCACGAAGTGGAAACTTTTAGTTCATTAAAATGTGGCTTTGATTAATCTAGCTGTAAATTACAATACCAGCCTTTTTAAAGTACATAACTTATTCCTTGCATGTATATTTTACGTAACATAGATTATGAATTAATAGAGCTACATCTTTAGATAAAGAGATGGAAAGTAAATGTCAGCAGATGATAATATTCCCTACATCTACATAGCTGCTTGTGTTGAATCTCTATAGCCTTCACCTGAGGCTAGATTTGGCAGGAAAAGCTGTAACTTATAAAACTGTCTAAGGTAGTATGGACGATAAATAGCTACCATAATTAGTTCATAGTCATTATTAGCTTTCTTCAACATGTGGGGCCTTATCCAAAACCTTGACATCAATGGATCTTGGATCAGGCCTGAATTTCCATAACTGGTGTTCCCTGGTTGTAACTCAGGGCCAAATACAGACAATTGTTTTACTAATTTTTAACCAGGACAGGGAAGGTGGGGAGTTCTCAGCTTTAGGAAAATCAGGTGCACTTTCAGCAGAATTTTTAAAAAGCATCAAGTGATAAAGACATTAGCAATTTATTCATTAAACAAGCCTGACAGTTTGCTACTGCATTCCACATCTGAGTTTGGTGGCACAGGTTTGAATTCATGTTACTAATGAATTTCCTAATCTCACCAATTTCATTTCCAGTTTGCATAAATCAAAATAACAAATTCTGTATTCAACGCCCCCATTTCATTTATTATTACTCCTCTGCTGCTTTGTGCCTCTACTGCGGCTTTTATCCTTAACTTCTCATTTCTTTTTTTATTTTTATATTAAGATTTTACACATATTCTCCTGCCAGATATAAACCATTTGATGCTGCTAAGATCACACACTGTCATTGTTATTGTTATCAGTATTAGTAATGGAATCATTATCATACTCATCACTAAAAGCTAGTTCATTATCTGATAAGACAAAATTTCCTCACATACATTTCAAGGTATTTGATTTTCCCTATTTATATTCTCAGGAGGCATTTCATCCTCCCCTGCTGGAGATGAAAATGCATCTTCCATAAGTAAATTGCCATTCTGGTCATTACTCAGCTTTGATTATTAATTTCTCTTTACCTCTTTGCAGCACAGGAAGCCAGATATATTTGCTGCTTTTAATTGGGTATTTGCTGCTTTTAATGCTTTTTGGGTATGTGACTCCAAAAGGATTTCTTTCAAATGCTAAAGGCCACATTGTGATTATGTGAGGCTGATATAACTCCCATTGAACTCAATGGAACTGACATCAGTGGAGTTGAATCATGCCATCGGCAGGTTCTTGGAGGAAGAAGCCCTTGGAGGAATTCTGGATGAAGGTGCTCATTGGGACAAATACCTCGGCTCTCAAGGAAAATACTGCCTGACCCTTATCCAGGGCAAAAAGGGAAGCAAAGGTCCCTTATGCTCTTTCTTCCCTTTGCTCACCCATACAGACGCAGCCCCAATTTAGCCCTATAAAAATATCAGACCATTAATGGAATAAGTGAGTCATCCTTTTAGTATTTAATTTGGCCCATATTCTCTGTCTCATCTTTGCTTGTATTTATTATGTACTAGGTCCCATAGGTCTAGTTTGCGACTGGGTATGTTTATCTAGCACAGCTCAGCCATGACGCTGCACCATTAAAGACAGACTCTCTATGTGTGTTCACATACAAAGTCTAGAGCTGCAGTTTTAGCTACGCCGCAGCCACTCCGGATTTATAGAGGGTTCAAAATTGTTAACACTTGAGTCCATCTCTCTTAAAAGGTTCATGTTGGCTTTATGGATGGATAAATATTCAGGGTTCCCCCCCAAAGTTAAGTTCAAATCCTGCAAAGATTTATATACATGTTTAACTTTATATATGTGAATAGTTCCATTGACTTCAATGGAACTACTCACTCATAATGTTAATTAACTCTCTGTATGTCCTTAAGAACATAAGAACATAAGAAAGGCCGTACCGGGTCAGACCAAAGGTCCATCTAGCCCAGTATCTGTCTACCGACAGTGGCCAATGCCAGGTGCCCCAGAGGCAGTGAACCTAACAGGCAATGATCAAGTGATCTCTCTCCTGCCATGCATCTCCACCCTCTGACAAACAGAGGCTAGGGACACCATTCTTACCCATCCTGGCTAATAGCCATTTATGGACTTAGCCACCATGAATTTATCCAGTCCTTGCAGGATCATGGCTTTAGTTCACACAGCTTCCTTCCTTCCTATCACTATTTAGGTGTTCCATTGTTATGACAATATTTTCTTGACTATATATAAAAGGTATTTTCCTCCTACATCTGCACTTCTTTGGGGACCAGTTTTCTGGTCTCGCTAGACACATGATGCTCCCCTTAACAAGTGTCATTGTTGCCACTGGGTTAAGAAGAAATGTCTTCAATGAGGAGTTTATCCACTAGTAGTCAGAGAAGCTGGAACAATATTTATATTAGGGGTGCTGCTGATGGAAACCATGAATTTGGTGTTTGTTATTACTACTTCAAGGCATGGAGTACAGCAGCATCCCCAGCACCACTGCTAGGACCAGCATGTATGTACAGAGTGCAGACTATATGAGAAAAGAATTTGAACACATGTAAGGGTTCTGCCATCCTGCATCTGCCCTGTTGCTTTTCATTCACAAAGAAAGTGCCCTGATTATGAACTACCTGATGTGCGAGTTGTAAGTGGCTTTTTAAAATTTCACTCAACTTTACTTAATGGGCTTCATGCATTTGTAACATTAAGGAGTCACATTACTGAAAATTAGTTTCAGTGATGTTCTGCTAACATTACTGTGCAGCTATTTGTTACCACATGGAAAGAAAGCAAATTAGTGGGCTTGCTTCCCACACATTGCTGGTGCTGCTTTATTCTTTTCCCCTTGTACAACATGAGATGTTTCATGCATGCTTTTCAATTATATTCTAGGCCAAAGACAGTCTGAACTCTTTGGAAAACTGAGTGCTTCTAAATGCTTAGCTTGGGATTATTAAACCTGCATAGGGAATTTGGATACCTGATTCACATTAATCCCTTAGGCAGCTTTGAAATTCTTAGCCTTAGTATATGAAGTTTCCTTGGATATCAAATGTTTTACTATTGCCCATATGACAGCCAGCCAGCCACCAATGTGGTGGCTAGACTGACCTATTTCACTTTATATAATGCACTTATGTAGCTTTGTCAACGCTATGCAAATATTATCTAATCATCCCATCTGGACTGGTTGTAGAGGAGAAATTCAGTCTGGAGCCTTTCCCCAAAGCTTTTAACCGTATTTTTTCTTGTTGATTTTTTTCCCCCCCAGAAAACCTAAGTAATTATTTTTAATGGTTTGGAAGATTATGTCTAGACACACTGGGCAGCAATTTCATTTAAAAATGTGAGGGAAAGTCACTTAAAAGGTACAATACACAGCTGCACATAGCAACAGTAAAGCCACTATTACAAAGTAAGTAAGTCAAAAGAAAATTAAAGACAGAGCCCAAAATACACCACTAGCATAAAGGGTTGCAGTGCCATTGGAATCAAAGTCTTGTATGTCCCTTGGACACAAAGTAAATATAAAAGTTAAGAACTATAGTCATTGTAAAAGGAAGATTGTACACTTTCATTTGACAACGTCACTACAGGGATCTGAAGTTTGCAATTCATTAAATAACATTTTGCATTTGGTTCCATTTCATGGGAATTCATATTTTCCTTGTATTTTGCTTTGAGCAAACCTAAAAATGTAAATTAAACACAGCACGAATTGTTTCAGTTTCACTCCAGAACTTATTCCTAAAAAGCATGGGCAGGAAGGGATGTGCTCAAAAGTTTCATGTACTGTGCTTAATCTTTGCACAATGCTGCAGCATGTTTCAGGTTTGTCATGAAACAAATCACATTTGGTAGATTTATACAGGTTCTATTTGTGACTATACTGACTGATCTGCAAAGTAAGTAGGCTTGGCAGAATTCAATTTTTATTTTTTATAACTTTGATGGCTAATATCAATGTTTATTTAAAAGCAGCAAAGAATGTTTATTTAAGCATTTTAATTTTTGTAACCAGTATAAAATGTTTAAGCTTGCAAAAATTATGGGGGAGGGTGTCAGACAACAGGGGGCATCAGACAATAATTATTTAATGACAGTAGGTGCTGAGATTCAAAAAGTTAAAGCTTTTAAATGGTTAAAACACAAAATGTCAACATCACATGTCAAAATGTACAACACAAATATCCTTTAATCAAAGTCTAATAAGTTCTCAAGCAGCATTTTTTTTATTTTGCCTCTCTATAAAAATTAGATCATCACCGATGGAAATATTTTTGTCTGTTTGTGGGAGGACTGTGAAATTGACTTTACTGACATTCACCAATAACAATCTTATCCTTCCAAATCTAAGAGTAAGCTACATGCTAGTTAAATGGAAAAGGTTACACTGAAAGTATTGAAGCAAGAGACAAACTGAATACAGAACAGATATAAAAGCACTTTTCTCAATGCTCTCCTTTTCTGTATTTGTCTGTCTTTGTGTTATAAACCACTAGAGCTGAATGCTAATAAGGCAAATCCAGCTAATAAACAAAACAATAATATCGTGCATTTACATAGGATAGTGCCTTTCAACCCAAAAGATCTCAAGGACTTCATAAACTTAAACTGATGTATGAACTATTTCTTCATCCATCAATGGAATACAGCTCCCTCTGCAAATACAATATGGTTTAACGGTGCACAACATTCTACAGCCAGAAGGGTATCATGTACCCAACTGAAATTGTAAAAAGAAATTCGGGCAACACTCCTCGTGTTAGGAAAAATTGAATGACCATACATGAAAAGGACCTTGGTGTCATAGCTCAGTAGAAAGATATCACCTCCAGACACATGATGCCAGCTTAGCATCATGCTGGCACATTAGTTCAGTACTTACCAGCACCACTGTTTTGGAGCACCTAGATTTTTCTGGAGGTCTTCCATTTAACCATTGCCAAGGCATACGCTTGCAAGGTATAACAGGGTCACAGCAGAAGGTGGTTTGGCTGCAGATCATGCACCATTATCCTCCTGGAAATTGGTAATGTCTAAGTGTTACCTAGGCAGCTGGGAATTTCAATTCTCATCAACCTCCATTGCACCCCTGACATTTTCTGTCTCATCAACCTTCTGATGAGTTCAGTACATACTTTAATTTGATGCAGCATAATCCCAACATTTTTCTTTTGTAGTGTCTGAGATGTAGTTATTTATTACAATGAAATTAAATGCAGGAGAATGCAGTAATGATTCTTTTTTTAATGTATGCAAAATGATTTGTGAATTAATTGAGCAGTTAATTTCCCTTTTGTTTATCTTAGTAACCCAAAATGTGTCATAATTTGATGTCAACGTTACCACACATTCTGAACATGGAGTGGAAAGGATCCTTGCCTACAGGCTGTCACATTAAGGATTAGAGAATCCTTATCAACTACAGAATGAATCGTCTATGGATAATGCCAGGGTAATGAAAAGTACATTTAAAGTGACTTTAAGACTGATAGCTTTTCAGGAGAATGGTTTAAATAACTTTTGTTTTTCTTTTTCTCTCCTTCTTCCACTCTCTCCCTCCCCCCCAAAATAGCCTGTGGATTTAATACAAAATATTTACAGGGGTTTCAGCTGTCTACTTGCTATTCCTCTTGCTGTCTCCACACAAAAGGTTTTTGAGGTAGCTATTTGTGCAAAGGAACATTTCTTTAAAAAAGCAGATGGTCGTGTTGTTCATTTTATTGAACACACCGTAGGGAACACTAACAGCAAGCATAAAATACAAACTCTAAATTAGACATGGAAGACTTTGTTCTTATATATTTGGTCTAAACGTATCACGGAAATGGCTGTATTAATAATTTTGGAGAAGAGAGGAGGAAAAATATTGTGTCTTAATGAAGACAGACAACACCAAAAGCACTAAATCTTGCCATTTTCAGCATGCAAGAATATGTGATATAATCTTTACTGGCTGATTGATTAATTGTATATCAAAATCTACAGCAAACCAGGAAAAGGTTGAAAAAAACAGATAGTCTTGGCACCTACAAATATTTTTTTTAAATATAATAGTCAATATTTTTACCTTAAAAATCATGTGTGTATAGATGCTCAGATATCACAGTGATGGGCATGGTATAAGAACCTAAATAGGAAAAAAGTAAAGTATTTACACTTGCTACTCAAAGAGCCCAATTCATTGTAGGCTCCACAGGGAAGATCTTCAGCTGGTGTAGACTGTCAGAGCTCCAGGGAAGTCAGTGGAAGTATGACATTGGACACCAGCTGAGGATGGTCCCCTAGATCTATACATCAAGCACCCAACAAATGCAGCCTTACCCCATTCTTGCTCCTCCTCCTCCCCACACCTCCTCCTGCTGTTTTCTAACATCTCGTGCCTTGTCTTAACTTAGGCCCCAATTCTACAAAAAAAAAGGCACATGGGCAGAATCCTGCACCCCCAGGGAGCCCTGGAGCCCCCGTGTCTACGGCACACTTCTGCATGTTTTTTTTCACATGGACAAGCCTTAGGTGCACAAGTAGCTCCATCTGGCTTCAAGGTGAGATCAAGCCCTTGGGTTGTAAGCTCCTTGGGACAGGCGCTGTCAATCACCATGCACATACATAGCGCTATATAGGGAGGCGGTGTGTCCTAGTGCACAGCACACTGGACTGGCACTATTCCTGACTCTGCCATTGACCTACCGAGTGACTATGGGCAAGTCACTTCATCTCTCTGTGCCTCAGTCTTCTCGTCTGTAAAATGGGGATAATGATACTCACCTTGTTTGTAAAGCACTTTGAGATCTACTGATGAAAAAACACTATATAAGAGCTAGGTATTATTATTACTACATAATAAAAAAATAGATCCATGCATCTTGGTAACATCTCAGACGTATCTTTGGGACACAGGCCATTATAGCCATTCAGAATGATTCACATCATAAGAGTTTAAATGTTCCCATTTGCTTGTATTTATTCATGTTTTTGTTTATAGGACTTTTGTTTTCCTGAAATGTTTTAAATCAGCATGGATCATAGGATTGGAAACATTCCCAGTAGTTTTAATCTTAGTTATCATTGTTTTAGTGACCAAAATTATAAAAGGAACTTTACAGCAAATGAATGAATGAATGAAGCAGTCCTTTTCCCAATGAGTGTCCCATCCCATTTTAGACATGATGTGAGAAGTATCTAAATAATAGGAGATGCAATGAGGAGAAAGGTGCATTTCAGCAATGAGATCATGTGGTTACTTAGTGTAGGCCTATCTCTTTAACAGAACCCCTGAGTTGTTGTTGCTTTTAATAAATAATTATTCTTATTCATTTCTTACAGACATTATGAAAAAAGTAAGCCTGGAGTGAGAGAACTGACCTGGCAAAATACAATTAGGAAGGACTTGCCACTCATATGGGATGCTGTGGAGAAAGGGACCGAAACACTTTGGGAGAAGCAGACAAACGGTCATCAAGGCTGGCAGAGTTGGGCGAACGAAAGGCTTGGAGTAGAAAAAAAAAGACAGACTAAATGTTTTTAAAGCATTTAACTGACTTACAAGCCTACGTGTCATTTTTGAAAGAAAACTTAGACCTTATCTGCACTACTGGTTACTTTGGTATAACTTACTTCGCTCAGGGGTATGAACTATGCATACCCCTGAGCAACATAAATTACACCAACCTAAATGCCTGTGTAGACAGTGCTATGTTGGCATGAGAGCTTCTCCTGATAACATAGCTACTGCCTCTCATGGACGCAGGAGTTATTACGCCTATAGGAGCGCTCTCTCTCGTCGGCTTAGAGCATCTCCACTACAGCGGGGCAGCTGTGCCGTTGTAAGTGCTGCAGCGTAGGTGTAACCATAGGCACTTAGGTGCATTGATTTTGAATGAGCCTTGAGGCCTAAATCACCTTTGAAAATGAGACTAAGAGCTTGTCTAGACTGAGAGTTAATGTGCAGCAAGCTGAGGTGTAAATCTACAGTGCATTAGCACGCTGCACGGTAACCGGCCATGTGGACCCTGCCGCCATGCACTTACAGCTCCCCAGTGCACATTGACCTACTCCCGTTTCAAAGCGGAGCACATCAAAGCTCAATACAGAACTTTTAGTGCACCGTAGCAGCGTCCACAGAGACAGTTGATGCGCAGCACATTAGTATGCTGTAGATTCCCAGCCCAGCTTGCTGCACATTAACTCACAGTCTAGACAAGCCTTAAACCCCTTAAATCACATAGGAAAATTTTACTCTAGCTCAGATATGTAGAAAGGGGTATGCAGTAGTTCCAGAGGCTATCAATAATCTGTCACTGACCCTTTCCCTACTATTTTTAGAACATCCTTTCTGTTTTTCTGGCAGCAGACTTTATACCCCACACTAAACATAGTGGGGTTTGCTACAGTGTTTTTGCTACATCAGCTTTCAAATTGATTAAAAAAAAAGGTTGGCTCTCGGATATATAATAACTGAGCTGCACTCAACTAAAGACCATTTAATTTCCTAATTACCACTTTGTCATATTTGTTGTCACCATATTCTTAATATGACCAGATGTGAACCAAACATTTAATCATTTCTCTATTAGCTGGAAGATCCAACGGTACTGCATTTCAAAATATTGTTTGCAGTGTTGTTCCAACCGAAGCTGGTCCAATAGAAGATATTACCTCACCCACCTTGTCTTTCAAAATATTGCCAGTAATAAGATCGAAACAATGGGTGTCTTATTGAATAAACAGATGCATATTATATTGTAATACATATTATTCAAAAACATATTAACCCATGCAGAAAGGCAAAGAAATAAACTAGGGGAACAGATGGTTTTGACATTTGGTATGACACCATTTTTTTCTTTTGTGGGGCAAGTCATTTAATCTCTCTGTGCCTCTGTTTCTCCTCCCATTCTTTGTCTGTCTTGCTATTTAGACTGTAAGCAATTTGGAGTAGAGACTGTCTCTTGCAATGTGTTTGTACAGCACCTAACACAATAGGTATCTGATCACAGCTAGAATTTATAGGCATTTTTATACTCTGAATAATTTATAATGATGAGTTTTTCAGCATTGCCCATGTGTTTGTTATGTTAATTTTTGGAGTTCTGCTTGGCTGTACCACAGGTTACCTTTCACCTAACAAAGTGAGTCTGGCCAGTTCCTCTCCCTTTAATGAGAAACTTTTCCACTGCTACAGTATATACAGCTTTCTGTGGACTCGGAATGAAATCCAGGCCCTTTTGAAGTCAGTGCGAGTTTTACCATTGACTTCAATGGAGCTAAGATTTCATCTTTTGTCTCTGGATGAATTTCCACCTTGGTGACCAATAGGGGATACTCCCACTGCAGAATCTGCATATTCAGTAGGAAGGGTAAAAGGATTCTTACAATTTGTTTTGTTGGGAGATTTAATCATTCACTGGAAAGAGTAGGTTCTGTTGGGGAAGTCGAGACCTGGCCAACTTGGCAACCTCTTTTCCATCCTGGGGGGGAGGAGGGGGAAGGCAGAAGGAGAGAGGGCGAGCTTAACTATGCACCCAGGCCTCTTGCACCCTGTACACCCACTTTCTGCTGATCATGGCACGTTGGTCTTTAACTTCCTACTCTGATATTAGTCAATCACTTTCTGTAAATGTGAGAGAATATTGCCTCTGCCCTCCTTTTTCTTTGCCTTGACACTAATCTTTTCCAATGGTTTCATGCTTTCAAGTATTTAGTGTCAATTATAGATGCGCAAACTATCTTTGTTTCTAAATGGCTTTGCTGTCCTTCAGTTAGAAAAAAAACATCAAAGGATTTTGCAGCCTTTAAAACTGAACACACATTAGAATTACCTGGAGAAAGATAGTTGTTGACTTTTGGATTTATATTAACGGGGTGATATTTTCCCCTCTTGCCATGCACAGAACACCCATTAACATTAATATGGTTGTTGTTGCAGAATAAGTTTGACCTTGTATATTGAGCACCATGGCTTGGTATTAATATTTTCTGTACTTAACAGCAATCAGGGGAAATCTAGCCAGTCATGTTGAATGATATATTCCTACCTTTGCACCATGCTCCTACTCACTCAAGAATTTAAGGCATAGATAAGGGTGTTTAACATGTTATCCCTTTCCTTTTAACAGTGAATGACTATGCTTGGTATTGAGAATGTTTAAAAATCAATATTAAATGTTTGATCTTTAACACTTATGTTTATCAGTGGTTCAAATACAATAAGTGAACTGAAAAGTAATTGTGGTACATTTCTGAAGTCAGGTAATCAAATACAGGGATTTGTTTGAATTAATCGGAGTTTTTTAAAATTACGCTAGGTTAAAATGTATCTGAACAAATTCAGAATGCTAAGAAAAAAAATACATTAAATGAACGGCTTAGTACCACATTGGTGATTTTTCAGGACATTCACATATCTCCAAATCTGAGTAGAGAGTGCTATGAACCAGAAATCTACAAGGTTGCCAAATATTGTGAATTAATTAGGAGAGGTTTTTGTATAGAACGACGTGATGCCTATGCAGACTAGAAAGGGGATACATAGTAGGATACTAACATGAATAAGAAGTGCTTTTGAATACAAAGAGAAGTTTGCCAAAGGAATACAGAAGCAGGACCCCAAGAAATTCTCAAGCATTGGCAAAAACAATCCTGTTAAGGAAATGGCTGAGAACTAGAGTTGTGTTCATAATCAATGTTTTCAGTTTGGTGGCTGAATAAAATTAAAAATAATAAAATTAAAGTAAAATTCAAAATGAGAAGTCATTTTGACTTGAACAGTTGAAACATTTCTTTTAGAAAATATTGGAACTAAATGTTTTGACTTCTTTGGATTTTTTTTTAAACACAAGAACTTGTAAAATGTTTTGGTTGACCCAAATCTGCATTTTTTGGTGAAAAAAAGTTTTATCTGCAAAATTTGCCTTGCTGCACTGAGAACACTATATGCCGCGGAAATTAATTATAGGACAATAGTAAAGTACCACAAAAGAATACTAGAGAAAAGTGGAATTACACCAGGGAAGAATTTGACTCAGACTACTTAACAATATCAATGTAACACTTCATTTAAATGGGTGAGAAGTAGAACAGCAGTAACAAAAGGGTGTCAAAAGAAGTGTCAAACCAGAGCATCCTTGAAACCAGGTAGGGATCTACAGCAAGAATTTAAATGGCATGAGAATAGAAATCTATGCAGAATGACTTAGTGAAGACGAGAAGCATAGAAATAAACATGCTAGTTATTAATAAATTATTAACTTGACCTCCCAGTCATTTAAAAATAGAGCAGCCTTCAGGACAAATACAATGGATCCTTATTTTTAAGGATAACTTAATGAACAATAATCCCATGTATAGTTATGCAGGATGAGATAAAATAGGGTAGTCAAATCTAATCTAGTGTATAGTTGGATAGGTACACTGCATGTTCTTGCCACTTACCCTTGAAACATTAGAGAATGGCTTTGGCTGGAGACGGGACTTGACAGACTAATGGATTTACCTGCTGTGGCAAATCCTTTGGATATGTTCCTAGAATTCAGGAGGAAGGGGCCATGGCATGCTACTCGCCTTTCAAGTGCAGAGCTCTGAACTGGCATGTGGTATTGTTGATGGGCCAGTCATCTCTGTCATTTTTCACAAACCACTACAGAGTTGACCATGCTTGGTGGCCTTTGCTTGGAATTGTTTGGACGTTGCAAGTCAGGACTGAGGTGCATTGAACAAAGCCTGTTGGGGAGATGTGGCTAGCATTTGACCCTACAATGCTTGACTTTAGCCAACCTTTTTTTTCCGGAACTAAAGAAAATATATTTTTGTAAACTCTTGAACTGAGATGATTGAGAGCTTGTGGAATACAAGATGGGCACCTCTTAGATGAATATGTTTTTTTGTAATGGGTTACCACATTACAGAAGAATCTCATATTTCTTGAGACTGTATGGGATGAAATAAATCATATTAGACCCACCCAAGACCCATTCCATTAGATTGGGGAAAAAAGAAAAAGTTGAAAGGTGATATTATTTAAATTGTTAAAGAAAACGTGTGTTATTCCTCTAGCTTTGGGCATGTCACGAGTGTCCCTGTTTTATTACCTGGGTTGTTAATTACTTTAAAAACATTTTGTTGTAAGAATACAAAAGCAAATGTAATGAATAAAAAAGGAACTCTCAAACTTGGACTTTGTTATAAGGCTATCCTTGTGATTCAATTGTGTGTGTGTGATGCTATGCTTATGTTAGGGGCTTAGATGAAATTTACTTTGCTTCTCTTTTAAATGTGCTAAAAATTCTGTAAAAATAAGTAAATATATACTGCTAAGCTAAAAAAAAGCACAGGTGGTTCACTTTGTGAGTATTGTGATATAAGAAAAGACCATTAAAAGCCTTTGAACCAGTATATTTCTATGTTTTACTCTACTGCCTAAAGCACAATCACAGACCAAATAATTGAGAAATTTTAAAGGCTATTGAACACTGGAAATGTGAAATCAGCACCAAGTTATTTAGCACAGATGCTAGAATGAAATGCAGGGGAAATTCACTGTATTCAAGGACCCTCAAGCTCACACTTATAATTGTGTCGTGTGGCGTGGTAGTCTAGTGTTTCATACGATGGGTTGTATCATAAAATATTAAAATACTTGTTTAAGTCTGTTTCCTCCCCTTGCCCCTTCTGACACACACTTAAAAAAAAATTTGTCTTGGTATTTTACGTGATCTCCAAGCCCCACTATCAACATGTGCAACTGATTTCACCCAGTTACACCAAGTTTCATTAAGTCAGCATTTCAACAGCTTTTTAATAGCATTAAAAATTGTGCTCCGATTCCAAAGGGCCCTATGTGCATGGTGCTGAGCATCCTTACCTTTACTGTGTGATAAGGGCCCTCAGTAATGCTCAGCACTGGGCCTTAAATTTAGCTGGGCCACAACACAAAAATAGGGCCCAAGTTCTAAAGTCTTAGAGGCTTGCTTCAGTTTAGAGCATCACTTACATGTACAGAAGCTTATCTGAATCATAGATGAACTAAGGTCCTGATCCAGCCAGGCACATAAGCACAAGTGTAACTTTAAAACCATGAGCAGTCGCACTGATAGCTTCATGAGTATGCATCACGGAACTACTCATGTGCATAAAGATACACTTATGCTTAGTTATGAATTGGGGTTGTGGAGACATAGGAAATATCTGTACAATTTTTTATGAATATTGTGCATGCCTATGTGTGGTTATGATGGGTAAATTGTTATGGGGTTAGATAAAAAGGGGAATCAAGCAGGAACGGCAACAATGGCCTATTGACCCTAATAGCAAAGTGTGCAGATGACACAAACACCGGGGGAGTGGTAAATAATGAGGAGGACAAATGACTGCTACAAAGTGATCTGGATTTCTTGGTTAACTGGGAGCAAGCAAACAATATGAATTTTAATATGGCTAAATGAAAATGTATACATATAGGAACAAAGAATGTAGATTATACTTACAGGGTGGGGGACTCTATCCTGGGAAGTAGTGACTTTGAAAAAGATTTGGGTGGGGATCATGGTGGATAATCAGCTGAATATGCGTTCCCAGCGTGATTGTGGGGCCAAAAGACCTAAAGCGCTCCTTGGATACATAAACAGGGAAATATTGAGTAGGAATAGAAAGGTTATTTTTACCTCTGTATTTTGCACTGGTGCACCCACTGCTAGAATACTGTGTGAGTTCTGGTGCCCACAATTCAAGAAAATTTGAGAGGGCTCAGACAAGATTAAAGGATTGGAAACCATGCGTTATTATGATAGACTCAACGAGCCCAATCTAGTTAGCTTAACAAAGAGAAGGTTAAGGGTGACTTGATTAAGTTTATAAGCAGCTACACGTGGGAAATAAATATTTAATAATGGGCTCTTCAATCTAGCAGAGAAAGACATAATCCAATGGCTAGCTAGATTAAGGCATAACTGGAAATAAGGCATAACCTTTTGACAGTGAAGGTGATTAACCATTAGCACAATTTACAAAGGGTTGTGGTGGATTCTCCATCAATGCCAATTTTTAAAATCCAGATGGGATGTTTTGCTAAAAGACATGCTGTCCAAGTTATTTTGGGAGGAGCTCAATAGCCTATGTTATATAGGAGAGCAGACTACATGATCACAGTGGTCCCTTCTGGTCTTGGAATCTATGGAGCATCCCAACAAACCCAGCAGCCCAGTTAATAGCTGTGAAGAAGCAACTCCTCAGCCCTTGTTACATAGCTGTTTTGCCAAGGTTGATACCCTGGAAATCAAAAGATACTGATCAAAAGATCTGCCCTGCAGGAGTGGGAGGTCAGCTGTGGCAGGCGAATGGACAGTTAGGGTCTGTAGCAAGCAGGCTGTAACTTGGTACCAAAGAGAAGAAGGGGCTTCAAAGGTAAATTCTATCTTCTTAGGGGCTTGAGGGGAATGCCAAGGATAGGTAGGGCAGTTTGTGTATAGGTCTTTTGCTATTTTAGCTCCATTTTTTTCAGAGTGCTGTGTACTGGGTAAATAAATCATACTTTGTTTTGGAGAAGCTGCTTCAGTGTCATTACATACTGTTACTGTCCACAGGGTCCTGAAAGAAAATTCTTGCAGCTGCAAATATCAGAATTGGCACCCAGAGGGGTGTAACTTGGAGACCCAATCAGAGAGTGGTTGGATCATGGAGTCCCACCTACACAGAAAAGTGGAGGCATGGGCCTGTCACTTGAAAAGGGTGTACTAGGAGGACTGACTGAGGGTCCCACAGAAAGAGCAGTTTACGCAGTGACTGTGACATCAGCCTATCTAAGAATTTTGATGAATTTCCTCCTAGGACTTCCCTTTGTCAGCAGGTGGTGGATAGCCAGAAGTAGCACTTTCTGGGGAAGCATTGGCCATGAGTCCATCAACAGGAGTGTGGAGAACCTCTCAGCAGCAATAGGTGGGAGTGCTAGGATTCCTGCTGCCCTACTGAAAACTCTTGGATTTCTCTAGTACTGTTGTGCCAAACTGTTTATGCATTCTGGCGAAGCCACGATCATGGACATTCCCAGAAAGAGGAGCACAACTAATATGAAATCCTGCCAGTAAAACAGGTAAGAATGCGGGGTAGAATTACCTGAACTAGTGCTGAAACTCAAGCAAGCTATTGATTTGGTTCAGTTTGAGGGAAGGTTCTGGCTGGGAAATCTCTGGTATTTCACCAAATTCACATTGGTGTCACTGAGTGCAGAATTTGATCCCATCATATATGATCTTGTGAAATATTAGAATCATGTAATTCAACGTTGTATATATTCAATGCAAGTCTTCTCCTTAATGGTCAAGTTCTGCTCCGAGCTGCAACTCCAGAGTAATTCCATTGTCTTCATCTATTTATTTTGAAGTCAATGGAATTACTTTGGATTTACACCAGCATCATTGAGAGCTCTGAAGTCTATTTCTGCTCTCACAATCCTGTGTACTTTGAATTTCATGAGGTCAGATGTGAAGATGAATTTGTTGTTTAAGCTTCTTTCTCCTGAGGGCAAGAAGCTTTATCATTTTTTTCTACTGATCTTGTCTTGTCTAAAGACAAATCGATGGATCACGTTATGAATGGTATGTCATGAATAAGTGATTTATTCCTGGGCAGTTCAAATATGATATTGCTTAGGTTTTTGACTATTACTGCATATAGAGATGTATTCAAAGTACAGTATCAATGGCTCAGGGAAAGAATTGTTAGCTTTCGCCTAATGTCCTTTTGGAAAAGATGTATGCAATTGTATCCTTCAAGTTCAAATATTAGACCTGGTAGAATTTCTGTACTGATAGACTTGGCAAGGATGGTCCAATGGATAGGGCTCTAGCCTAGAATACCAAAGACTGGGCTTCCAGTCCCTGCTCTGCCACATACTTCCTGTGTGACTTTGGGTAAGTGCCCTAGTCTTGCTATGCCTCTGTTCCCCATCTGTAAACTGAAGATAGTAGCACTTCCCTGTGTCATAGGGTTGTTGTGAATACAAACTGTGAGGTGCTGAGCTCTTATGGTATTGAGGGCCATATAAGCACCACTTATCCTTGTTGAACCTCATCAGATTTCTTTTGGCTCAATCCTCCAATTTGTCTAGGTCACTCTGGACCCTTTCCCTACCCTCCAGCATATCTACCTCTCCCCCCAGCTTAGTGTCATCTGCGAACTTGCTAAGGGTGCAATCCATCCCACCATCCAGATCATTAATGAAGAAGTTGAACAAAACTGGCCCCAGGACCGACCCTTGGGGCACTCCACTTGATACCGGCTGCCAACTAGACATCGAGCCGTTGATCACTACTTATTGAGCCTGACAATCTAGCCAGCTTTCTATCCACTTTATAGTCCATTCATCCAATCCATACTTTTTTAACTTGCTGGAAAGAATACTGTGGAAGACTGTACCAAAAGCTTTGCTAAAGTCAAGATATATCACGTCCACTGCTTTCCCCATATCCACTGAGCCAGTTATCTCATCATAGAAGGCAATCAGGTTGCTCAGGCATGACTTGCCCTAGGTGAATCCATGTTGACTGTTCCTGTTCACCTTCCTCTCCTCCACGTGCTTCAAAATGGTTTCCTTGAGGACCCACTCCATGATTTTTGCAGGGACTGAGGTGAGGCTGACTGGTCTGTAGTTCCCCGGGTTCTCCTTCTTCCCTTTTTTAAACATGGATCTCCAACGTGGTTTGTTACTGCTCCTCTATCCAGGCCAGTCACCTCAGTAAATCCAGCTTCAGATCCTTCTGTTTTCATTGGGTCTCCTGGATTTGTCAGAGGACAGCCAGGATCCGTTTTGATGTCTCCACCTACTCCAGCAACTGGGGCAGGAACTCTGACAACCACATCTGTTCCCCCACAATCTGGCCTGGGAGAGAAGAACTTCTCCTGGCAAAGAGGGCTTCCATGTATTTCTGCTCCATCCCTCATTTGTAACTGTTCCCTCTTTTCCCTTATTCCAGGGGCCAGTCAGATCCCATTTCTAATACCTCTATTTGGTGGGACACACACATTCTTGGAGCACCCCCTTGCATCTGTGTATAATTTTGCCAGCATCCTTGGCTCCAGGATCTCCTGAAGGCTATCTGCCTTTTGCCAGGTCTTCTGTGGCTCAATCTTCCAGCCAAGTCACAAGTTCAAACCCCTTTTGGAGTAACTGCTAAGTCATGGGCCATGCTGAGTCACGCTTGCCTTAAAGGGCCAGCTGGCCTGTGCCAGTGCCATATAACTAGTGATGGGAGAACTGACTCAAAACTTCACCCTGAACTCAACTAAATATCTTTTATGATTTGGCAAAGTTTGGGTAAGCATGTTTCCACAACCTGTGTAAATATTGTCTCTCTGAAGAAAGGAGATTGGGGGATGGTCTCAACATGTCCCATACAGCCCCCCACTATCCTCCTCACTCTCCTGGCTCACTTGCTGGCTTGCTCTCAAGATCTTCCTTTCTCATCTCTATCAGCAGGCCTTCTGGATGCTCACCTTGCCACCTCATCTGTGACCTCCCCCCAAATGCTCACGCCTCTTGCTGATTTCTTTCACTGGCTCCCTAATGAGCTACACATCGGGTTCAAGATTCTGGCTGAATGGGTTTTTATAAAACTCATCATGCAGTTACCAAGAAACATGGGCATCAGCCTCCATTTAAAAATAAATAAATGTCACTTAAAATCGGTTAATCTTGAGCATTTCTGTAGATGTTAGAAAAAGATGTTAAGTGGAATGGTTATTGCAAAAGGCAGCTCATTTCAACATGAAAAAAAGCAGTGTGGCTGGTAGCAGTTGAATGCATGTTTCTTTATTGCAGGGTTTCTCAAACAGGGGTCGCCGCTTGTGTAGGGAAAGCCCCTGGCGGGCCCAGCTGGTTTGTTTACCTGCCCCGTCTGCAGGGACTTACTGGCCGCCGTTTCCAACAGCTCCCATTGGCCCGGAGCAGCGATCCACCGGACCTGCGGACGGGGAAGGTAAACAAACCGGCCCGGCCCGCCAGGGGCTTTCCCTACACAAGCGGCGATCCCTGTTTGAGAAACCCTGCTTTATTGCATCTACATACTGATGCCCCTAAGAGACCAAAAAATTCCCAAGGAAACCAAGTTCAGCAAATAGTTCATACTGTATAGTGTGAGCAGAACCAAATAACTCAGTCAGCTTACGGAGCAACACTGATTTTGCCAGCTGAGAATCTGGTCCATAGATCCTTTGTGAAACAATTATGTGGGAATCTGTATTTTTGAATATCTACAGTAGCAGGTGTGTGGCCAGTTTGATGAAACATATGCTACTACCATTTATTATAAATCTGCTTCTGTCAACCCTCGTGCCAAAGCATCAGTAAAGTTTGCCATGGAATATCAAGCTAAATGCTTCATGTATTAATTACTATGTTACATTGAGTATATCTCTGTTAGCACTTCATGCTTTATAAAAAGCTGCCTTTTTATTTCAATTGTGGCTCCCCTTGCTATTTTATAATAGCACATGGTAATGAAGTTATTGTTTACTTATAGAATAATAAATTACCTTAGTATGAATAGAAGGCAATTACTCACTCATGGTGCTCCGCTTATGTCAGGCTAGGAGTGTGTGATTTGAGCACTTTATAAATGGCAAAGTCCAGTTCTGTATTCATCGCAGGGGCATCCCACTGGAATTTGCTATATGAACTTTATGAGAGCAGGCATGTTAATTTTTCCATACTTACTGCACGTTAATATCTGCATATCTTGTGTCCTTATAGTTCTGGATCTTCGTTGTAGGTTAATATCATGGCCTTTCTCTTTGGAAAATGCAGTGACACACCACATAGTGGAAATTTACTCTGCATTTGGCCACTTTTCATATAGAGTCCTGCACAGATAAACATCTGCTTGTCACCTGGTCAAGGCACCAATCCAAGTGTGCAACCTTCAGGGATTCTGATTTTGAGCTCTATTAGTATTCAGAGGAAAAAAGAGCAAAAGGGTGCTTGAAATGTCAGGCTTGTATTTTATGGAGTGAACAGGGTGGTAGTTGCTGTGGTGGATGGATAGACTGTTTTCTTCTTCCTCTTCTATGGTTGCTGCGTTCCAGTTTTGGCTATCAGAAGTCCCCTTTTTTATGGGTAGTAGGTATTTCTCAAAATGTAGGACTTGATTCTGCTCTCCTACTGCTCTTACCCCAGTGTAACTCCATCAACTGTGTGGTGTTACACCTCACCTACACGAATTTAACTGGGAATGGGATCAGGTCCCTGCTAATGTCTCTATATTCCCCAAGCAGCTCTTCACACTTGGACTGCCCCATCAATATAGAAGGCTCGAGTCACTTTCTCCCTTCCAGCCCTGCCATACAACCCTCCCGTTCACTTCAGTCTAGACCCTGTTTCCTGCCAACCGCTTAAACTTTCATCCCAAATTACATCACCACGGTTACATTTCAACTGCAGCATTTTCCCCTTTCTACCCATACAAGAGTAATTGACAACACTTCTGTGCAGCATTTTCTCTCTCATTTTCCTCTCCAAACAGCGTTCAGTGATACTGAAGGACACTATATGAACCGAGATTGTAAGTGGAACAAATAGCAGATACTTAAGGACTGACAGGTAACATTCTCTTTAAGAGAGAGGGTTAATTTCCAGTACAATAGTTGCTATCCAACTGATTATAAAAGGGAAATAAATAACAGGTTGGCTTTTAGTTTTTAAGTGTATTCCCGTTTGTCCTGGCAAAGTAACTCTAGACACAATGGATCAAATTAATCCCGGGAACAATGCTGTTTATCTGAATTACACCAGGGATGAATCTGGCCCATTGGCTCCAAACCCTCCTGGATAGCTCCTGAAATCATATGGTGAAGCTATATCAGAAAAGAGCTTTAATGTGTTTGAGGCTGAGCTACAAAAGGGTCAGATCCCCAGCTGGGGTAAGCTGAGAGTGTAGCCCAGAGTTTTTGGACCTGAGAGATGAAGACTGCAAGTAGAAAGAGACACAAGTAAGGTGAAATAAAGAGTTGAAGAACAGTGTGATGGGGCATCCCCCCACCATCCGAATCAGGAGAAGGCTAACGAGCTCTTCTGGGCTCAATCCTTACCAGACGCACCTGCAGAACCTGCTCCAGCTGGAGGAAGCAAGCTTAAAAAGGAGAGCTGGTCACAGGAAAGGATGGCAACCAGCAGAAGGAAAGCTGCTGCCCCTTGGAAGGAGCTGACTAGTTACAGAGTAGTGGAGAGGGAAACAGTTGACAAGCCTCCACTGCCCACAAAGACTTACTAAAACCCAGAAAGACCTTGGGGGGGGGGGACAGGTTCTGAAACTGAGTTAGACCCCCACAAGAAATGCCCTGCCTATCACAGACAGCACCATGAAAGAAATCTTTGCTTTAGTGTCTTTGTATGTCTGCTTCAAGAAAACTTGTAAGGGTTTATAAACTCTGACACTTATATATCTTGGCAAGCACCTTGGACTTCCCATTCTATTTCTTTCCCATTACTGGGAAGGTGATGAGCCAATTGTTGCCCTTAAGTACCACAGAATTGATTCAGCTCCCAGGACTACTCTCATAGCTACTTTTATATTCACTCCCGATAGGATACTGAGGCTAACTCGACAAGGCAGTTGAATTCTTTTTCAAGGGCAGAGGATTAGATGGTATTTCTAGAGGTTCCACAAGCTACTATTTTACACAGGATTTTTTTTTAAATCATCTATCTCTCCAGCTAAAAGAGATCAATACAGAAGTGAGTTGCCATTGCTAGTTTAAATTGGATAACTGAGTTTATGGGCCAGCTAGTATCAACATACATAGTTCCACTGAGGAATTTGAGGTAGGGTCTTTATTATATGCTTTTATGGTACTTAGCACAACATGGCCCTAACCCATGATTGGCATACCTAAGCACCGCTGCAAAATAAAGCAGTGGGAGGAGGGATAGCTCAGTGGTTTGAGCATTGACCTGCTAAACCCAGGGCTGTGAGTTCAACCCTTGAGGGGCCCACTTAGGGATCTGGGGCAAAATCAGTACTTGGTCCTACTAGTGAAGGCAGGGGGCTGGACTCAATGACCGCTCGGGGTCACTTCCAGTTCTATGAGGTAGGTATATCTCCATATATTATTTTTGGGGGGAGGGGGGTTGAGAGTTCAATCCTTGAGGGGGCCACTTAGGNTTTTTTTTTTTTTGCTTCATCAGGCGGAAGTCCGACCGGCTTTTTTTTTTTGCTTCGGCGCAGCAGGGGGGTGCATGCTCAAAAAANGGAGGAGCACTTTTTTTTTTTTTTGCTTCATCAGGCGGAAGTCCGACCGGCTTTTTTTTTTGCTTCGGCGCAGCACGGGGGTGCATGCTCAAAATTTTTTTACTGATAGGGGTGCATGATCAAAAAAGTTTGGAGACCACTGACTTGGGGATCTGGGCAAAATCAGTACTTGGTCCTGCTAGTGAAGGCTGGGGGCTGGACTTGATGACCTTTCAAGGTCCCTTCCAGTTCTATGAGATAAGTATATCTCCATATATTATTATTATATAAATATAATAATTGAACCAATGGAGCTATATCTACCCACACCAGCTGAATATAGGGCCCTGTATTATTTGGACTTGCCAGAGTGGAAGATTTACCAAAGATATNTGATGACCTTTCAAGGTCCCTTCCAGTTCTATGAGATAAGTATATCTCCATATATTATTATTATATAAATATAATAATTGAACCAATGGAGCTATATCTACCCACACCAGCTGAATATAGGGCCCTGTATTATTTGGACTTGCCAGAGTGGAAGATTTACCAAAGATATTTTTTTTTTGTTATATTCAGAATCATTCACCATTTATACAAGCTACCAGGCCCTTTAAATTTAAAAATACATATATATGCTGGAAAGTACCGTGAGAGCTTTATTAGAGCTCATGCTCTGAAAAAAGCTAGTTCCAATGGAAGAAGACATCAGTTTCATAACATGGATGCCAAAGTGAAACAGCACTTTAAGTTGATAACTAAAAATTTTCACATACTCAGCTTGAATTGGTTACCTAAAACCAGCTAAAGATTTAGGACAGTGATAAAAAGCTGAATGTATTTAAAAGTTTATGTTACCAATAGAGCTGAGTGAAATTTTTTTGCCAAAAATTGCAGATTTGTGTCAACTGAAACTTTTCATAAATTTATTTTTGCCAAATTGCTTCAGTCAAGGAATAAAAAAAATACAAAAAAATGTAAACTTGGTTCAACATTTTCTAAACCAAGCATTTCAGCTTTTCAATTCAAAATAACTTCTTTGCTTTGAATATCAATTCTATTTTTTCTTTTAAAAAAGAGGTAAAAACCTTAAAAAATGGAACAAAACATTTCATGTAATCTGAAACAATTTTTTTTCAACATTCATGGTTTGCTGAAAATTTTGAAAAAAATTGTTTCAGATAGACCCAAAACACCTTTTTTTCAATTTTTTCGTTGATCACTAAACTAAAAAATCAGATATTCACACAGCTCCAGTTACCAACTGCACACAGATATGACTGCAGGATCAGGACTTCAGATATTTGTATCAACTCCTTGATGTGCAACTGACTTTTGTGTTCACGACACAATACTAGTTAAAGATAACTTTTCACAGGAAATGTGTCATTGGTTCAAGCTTAAACTTGTGGCCAAAAACAAATGCTTATGCATCATATAATTTGAGCAGCTACCTTGAGAGAAAAGTTTGATAATTAGGAGCTATTTTGGATATTGTCTCCATTAGGAGATAAAAGGGCTATTTTGGATATTGTCTCCATTTTATTTGCTGAGTTCCATTGCTCTACTTGGGTAGGGAATATTTTTAAGTACAGTCTATCAGAGGTTTAGTGCCAAAGGTAACCTTGTATTATTCACCAGAGTGTTCCCAGATGGCTTTTTAAGGACATAAGAGAAACTGAAGAAGTAATGAAATGTTAATTTTTCCTGTCTAGAAGTGGACTAATGCAACCATTCCTTGGTCAACATAAGCCAGATAAGAATTTTAGGAATTCTGGTTAATTATTGTAATTTAGGGATCTATCTTTTCATTACTTACCCTCATCAGTTAGATTTACATCCTAAAACAGAAAGGAAAACCCTTTAAAATATTGGATTTGAAGATTCTGAGGGAATGACCAGAACAGGTAATGATCAAGTGATTCATCCCCTGTTGCCCTTTCCCAGCTTCTGGAAAACAGAGGATAAGGACATTTCAGAGCATGGTTTTGCATCACTGCCCATCCTGACTAATAGCCATTGATGGACCTGTCTTCCATAGACCAATTTAGTTATTTTTTGAACACCGTTATAGCCTTGGCCGTCATCCTTGGCAGACCTCTTCTTTGTACCAAACCAGTGAGTTATTTCTCTCCACATTCTGTCCATCATTCAAAAATAACCACATGTAATTGTTATTATTATTTTTAATCTGGAGAAAAGGAAAGCAGTTTGGGAATAAAAGAACATAGTGTGGAAAAAACATAAATTTGGAAATACACATTCATTTTACAACGAGAACAATTCATTACACCTCTCGAGTGCTTCATGAGTGTGGGAAAACTCCGCAGCTTCATCCAAACATTCCATAAATCTTACAGGCAGAGTAGGCAACTCCTATTTTCCTGAGAGAGTAAGCACTTCTTTGTAATTTTAGGACATTTGTAATACAGGCAAACCCTAATTAGCGGGATTTCAGATGCTCTGAAATTTAGATACCATGGTCAAGATTTTCAAACGGAATGTGTGACTACTTGCGTCATGCTGACAAGAGTTTTCAGAGTAGATGTTCAGCATTTTCTGCAAATTAGGCTCCTTCTAAGTGTTTCAAATCGGGCACCCAAAATCATTAGCTATTTTGGAAATCTTGGCCACCCTGAGTATGAAATCCACATAGAAGACAATTTTCTTTATCTGAAATTCCAATGATCAGATGTGTTGGATCTCTGCCCATCAATTCCTGGAACATTTGGATAATTGGGATGTACCTGTCTGTAAATTGTAATTAACATTTTAAAACGGTTTTGAATGTCTATTGATGTCCCGAGGGACATTAGCCATTGCATCCCAGGTTCTTTTTTTATATTCTCCCAGGTTCTACCATATTTTAGGGCCCTGGGAACCATGTTACTGAACCAGCAGTTTGAGAGGCATATGGTACAATTCATTGACAAAGCCAATAAAAAATCAAAGCAAATGAAAAGAATTCCATATAATTCAGTGCAATGTATATTAGATTCATATCTTCATATTCCAGTTTAATCTCTAAAAAAATATAATTCAGGAAAAATAAAGACTAATTCACAATTACAACCACTTTCACGTCCTGTCTGTTACTGCATTCCATTTCAGTGTCTATCAACACTGATATATGATGTAAAAAATATAGCAATGGTATAAAACAGATAATATGTGCTTCTTAGTCCAAGTATGTAGAATCTACTTACATTAATAGTCGATTTTATCTTTTTATTATACTATGTTATAAAAGTACAAATTCATACAATATAAACTATTTTCCAGAAAGAAGCTGTTATACCTCCACTCTGTGCCCTTTAATGTATTATAAAAATCAACCTTTCATTGCACATTACCACACAGTATGAGATTTATTGATTCCCTGGAATCACTATATCAAGTCTATATTACTGCATGGTCAAAATCCTGGTTATTTAATCTTCTTCTGAATTGACTAGCTATCATTTACTATAGGTGAGCATATTTTGTATGTTAACTCTATTTTACTATTTGAAAAGTTAGAAGGAGACAGAATGAGAGAGGCATACATTCACTGTGTTTCTCATATTCTGAGTCAAAGTTGTTCACTGATGATGCAATTTGATAGATGCTTTTTATAGCATTTTATAAAATGTGGAAATATTTGCATATTGCATCTGATCAGATAAATCCCATAAGAAGTTATGGGACACAGTCTCAGTATGAAATAGTGTTTTGAACATTAGCACTAATGACAGCACTAGGATTAATCCCCATGGGACACAGCAGTGGTACAAGGGCTCAGAGGTATAGAATACATAGGTATGAGTACAATATTAAAATCCTTTACTGAAGCAAAACAACAGAATTTTCCATAAGAAAATATCTGCTCATACTTCTTCACTTCATTCTTGTTCTCTCTTGTTGTGCACAAATGGTTAAAATATTTGAGTGTAAAGTGTTCCCTGAATTCTTTCTGCTTTCATTGGATGAGGAATTACATTCATTTTCCATTTCTCTTAGCAAACCAAATCATAATATACATGATAAGAGTATGTTGCCCACTAACTTCCATAGACTGCAGATGGAAAACAAAGAGCTTTTGTCTTTATCTCATCTGATTTAAATGTGAAATATTAAACATCTCCTTAATTCCCCTCTAGTGGATTCATAGAATACTAAAAAATGTAGATGCTGAGGCCGGGGAATGAGGGCAGATAGGGAAAAAAAGGTCCAGCTGAATATATGAAAAGCCACAAATAGTGCACAATACCAGAATGCCACGAGGCAGAACATTCTAGGAAGTACTGGAAACCACTAGTGCCTTAACGTTCCGGGTGGGGCTGCAAAGCAGCCTCAAAACTGCTCTATCCTGTATCAGCTGATCAGGGCTACAAGGTTATGCTAACTGGGAATCACAGGAGCACATTGGGAGCTCTGAACCATCCCGCCAATGTGACATGGATACAAGGGGCCTGGAGAAGGGGGAAGTCACAGGAGTTCTCTATGAAATCTCTAAACCCCTATGCACACTGGCAGAATTCCCAACTGGCCAATTAAACCAACTTTCTAAATACTGTAGCTGAGGATTTGGCCCAATATCTGTCAACGTGCCAGTCATGCCTGATTTCCTGTCAAATAATACTGCTTTGTGCAGTGTAGCACTGTATAAGCTTTTCATATGGCGTTAGTTGAATTGGATGGATAAAAATTCTAACTAAGAATGCATCACAAACTGAAAATGTAGTATAAACATGAATTGTAGGCAGAAATAAACATAGGAAAGAAAACATCTCCACAATCCATGGCCGAGGAACCTTATGATTGTCTCTAGTCTCCAGAGCTATCTTTTTTTTTTTTTTTTTTAATCAATGCTAGGGGGACAAAAAAAAAATCTTACAATCAACAGTCAGGGAGCTTTTTGCACCAGTAAATAGATTATGTTCCCAGTGCTAATATTTTGAAGGTTGCAATGAGGAGGTGCTCTTAAAGAATCCAGAATAAAAGCTGAACCAACTGCTCAACTAGCAGTCCTTCCCATAGCTCACTCCAAATGTGGCAGACTGACTAGGTCTTTGGAATCTGATTACACCACCACATTCAGCTCTCTCAGGTTAGTGCCTCAGAACGTCATCTTGGATACCTATAGTGACTCCATAATAAAGACACAATAAAAGCCACCTAAGTGCGTTACGTTAAATACACTAGTGGATCTGTAAAGAACCTCCTTCCCAAGAGCCTGCTTCAAAACAATACCACTTTAACTCTGAGGGCTTGTCTTCATTACGGGGGTAAGTAAACCTAAGTTATGCTACTCCAGCTACATAAATAACATAGCCGGAGTCGACGTAGTTTAGGTCAACTTACCCTGGTGTCTTCACTGTGCCGCGTCGATGGGAGACGCTCTCCTGTCAACTTCCCTTGTTCTTCTTGGAAAGGCGGAGTACCGGGGTTGACCTGAGAGTGCTCTGCCATCGATTTAGTGGGGCTTCACTAGACCCGCTAAATCGATCCCTGCTGCATCAATTGCAGCAGCATCGATCTCTCCGTAGTGAAGATCAGCCCTGAGTTCTGTCTGTCAAACAATGCACGATAATGATCAGATAAAGAGGCCTTATCACCATTCTAAAGCAAGATAAGCTTCCCAACCATTGTGTAACATCATTTACAAATATTAAAGGCAGCAAGCACTTAAAAACAACAACAACAAAGAACAGGCACTTATTTCATTTTTAAAAGCCTTGTTGGGGAAAAACAACAGAGAAAAGTAGCTTAAACAAAATTCTTTTTTTTTACCAAATGAATAGATAGCTGAATAAGCATGAAACTGTACTTACACATGAAAAAAAAAATGCTGTTCAATACCTGTGTACTAACTATATTTCTTAAATTAAGCCTCTGTTCTGATTCCAGGCCTGTATTTCCAAGAATAAAGGATTTACATTAATACATTCCAACATTTTTAATAAGCATCATGATTGTACCAGATTACAGTATATCACATATACATACACTATATACACTTATACTCTGTCCTGTGCTTTATGTAGTACTGACCAAAGAACCCGAAAGGTTCCTGCAAACTTTTAAAAAGTTAGTCCTACCTTTATTATCATATGCCAAGGGACACAAGGAATTAAGCAGAATATAAATAACTAATACTCCTTACAAAATGTTTTGGAAAACGTTATCATTAAGCCAGCTTCTGTCAAAATTACTAATAAGTATTTACACTTGATTATGTCCAACCAGTTTGTGGACTAAACTATGGGAGCCTTCAATATGATTTATTCCCATAAGGAGAATACTTAATGAGACACACTGAAATAACCTATTACGCTGATGACGTGATGACATCTTGTAACCCTGCATGAGCACCAAAATAATTGTTATAGGTGTGGCTGGTAGCACCACCTATTATTGTGTTCCCAACACTTCCTATTAGAAGACCCTGTTTTCAATTGCTTATAACTTTGCCAAATTTTTACCATTTGGACTGAACATTTCCAGGCTGGGTGTTTTCCTCAGCCTGAGTATTATTAATTATTGTTAGTACTACTACTGCTATTGGAAATTTTCAGTGAAAATGGTTCAATCGTTTCTGAGAATAAGGCTAGGGAAAAATACATAGTTTTGCCTATTTTCACAACATTTTGACAATGTGTAATTGAGAAGATCTAGCACCCTCAGGGAGTTGAAATTTTGCAGAGCAGTGGCCTTTGCATCAGATATAGGCCTTTTGCCATCCCCATGAAAATTTGCCCAAATTTGGCCAAGTTATAAGCCTTTTTAAAAAATCGCAGTTTGCACATGCTCAGAAGAGACGACCAACATTTTAACAGATTAAAAACCTCAGGACTTTCCCTGCAATTGCAGACAGCTCTGGGCTGCCCTGGTCATGTTGGGACTGAGACCCTCATCTGAGAGGAGGGACCCTGTGCTCTCAATGCCCTCTCTGCTGGCCCCAGGCAGTGTAGAGAAGGAATCTGCCCAATTTGAATGCAGAGGGGAATAGACCCAAACCTGGGGAGGGGCACAAGGAGTAGATTGGTACCAGGAGCCTGGGGCTAGATACTGGGAACAGACAAGAAGCATGGGGAGAGACTAGGACTGGTGAAGGAAGGAGATGAACTGAAGTCCAGTGAGGCAGAGGGAAGGAGGTGGGGAGAAGGGGAGACAGATGTGTATCATTATGATGCAACATGATGGAATTTGCTTTTTCGCTTTGCTATTTGAAAGACGTAGGAAATAAAACACACAAAAGTATGATTTTAAAAGAACATTAAGGCTGCAAAGTCAATCTCTCCAATTTAGGAAATGCCAGATTTAAAGTTTCCTACACAAACTTGTTACCCCTTGTGCAGATGCATGATGTAACAGTCTTTAATTACATAATCACATACTGTTTTTCCATAGGACTCCTGCCTTATTCAGTGCACAGAATGAACAAGCTCTGGGGATGAATCAGGGCTGTGTAGTGAAGGAGGCTGCTGTCTGTAGGAACCCTACACTTCATTAGTTTTGGAAGGTGTATAGTGACTAAGACAGGGGATTGTGAGGAGAAAAAGGATGGCCTCATGGTTAAAGCAGTTGGATCCTGTCCTGGAGAACTGGATTTTATCCCTGCCTCTGACACAAAGTTCCTTTGTGGTGCTGGGCAAATCATTTCAACCAAACTTTTCACAGGTGGCCACTAACTGTCCTAATTTTCTGGGTGCCTGACTTGAGACCCCAGGGAAGTGTTGAGCACTTACAGAAGCAACAGAAGTCAATGAAGCCAGGCTTTAAACATACAAAGTGCTATATGCTAAGTATGCTGCAAAATCAGACCCAAGAGCTCTGAAATTGGACTTTGCTTTCCACTCCTAAACTGGCAGGAACTAGTAGTGCAGTGCTAGACAGAATGTGCCTTCGGAGCAAAGGGAATGCCACTCAGGCAACCACCTATCCAAGTTAAGGTCTGATCCTGAGAACCCTGAATCCCACTGAGAGTTAAAGGAATTTAACTTCTTCCACCCCACATAACTGGACCTTGAAAGAGCGACATTAACATATTTTAGAGGTAGTCACTTCCAGTTATCCTTAGCTCAAAGGGTGATAGCCCACAATACAAGGCTTTGAGCATGGGTCCATCTCTTATCATTGTTCCCTTGAAAATATGTCTAAGCCCAAACTTAGCGCTCTCTCGCTCTCTCTCTAAAATGAGTCACAGATTTTAAGACCAGAAGGTACCATGTTATGGTCATCTACTCTGACCTCCTGCATAACACAGGCCACAGAATTTCATCAAACTCGTCTGGAGGAAAATATGTAGTTTATGATATTTAACTATCTCCATGTATTTTTCCCTATGAGCTTACACCCTTTTCTAGATTTCCTAGTGCATCCTGCTTTCTCTATATCCATCTCTTAGATAATATGTGTGATGACCACCTTCCTGCTTATGGGCAGGGATTGAAAAGGGGATCTCCAGAGATAAAAACACGAGTCTTTACAGCTTGAGCTAATGGGCTTGCAAGTCATATTTCTTTGTCCAAAAAATAATGGCTTTGGAATCCCAGACAATTAGGCTGAGATTTTTCATACCAAATTCCCTGTAAAATGAATGATAAATTAATATTATAATAATGGGCATTCTTCAAATGCATGCAATAATAATGATTAAAGTGGGTAAAAAGCGTATGGAAGAACTACTCCTAGGGGAAAAAATGTAGTTAACTGAGAGACTGATTTGTTCCCCATGCATTGCTGCTGTGCCCTTCTTACAGCTCCTTAGATTTGAACAAGTCCTAGAAGCTGTGATAATGGGCAGAGCAGATGAAGCAGTCAAGTGTATGGTAAATTCATTCTGGAATTTATCACATGGGTATCACTTCCATCTATGTGGGTGGGGATGATACCATGTATAGAAATTAGTATATGCACAATAATTGAAAAATAAAGGCACTATACAAGCAATATGTTTATTTGTGTATACTATACAGCAAAAAGGGCTTGTTTTTCTTGGGTGATAAAAGCAATTCACTGCCCAATGTGAAGTTAGTGCTGAAATTCCAGCTTTGATGTCCTTGTTATTTATCTGATTTGATTATATTTTAGTTCTTTATGGACTCACTAAAATATGCACTAATAAAATCATGTTAGCCTTTTATTACCAACTGCTTTACCACACAACTATTGCAAGCCTTAGGATTTCTGGTCCTGGTGAGTAGGCTCTCTAGCAATCAATGTATTTGTTATGCTGGGTTTGGCAATCGATGCTCATGAAAAGATTTTTTTTAGTATCCTTCAAGGAGTTTGCAAACATACTGCATTTTAAAAAAGGGCATTGCATTTATTTCAACACAATACCAGAAGGAATTTAGTTTGAGTAAACTATTACAAACACCTTTTCTTACCTGATATGGAACAAGTGGCTGCGAGAAAGATTCTATATTAGAAATTCACTAGATATTTAAGACTTTATCTTGCTATCAATTCCCTGAATCTACCAGACTACATGTAAAAAACATTGGCAGGAGATGGCCCGCAGTACCTTTTCAAAGGTAAAGTGGTGCAAAAATTGTGAGCTCCCACTTACACCTCTAAAATCAGACAAGTTAGCGTCTAGTAACCCATCAAGCCTATGCCCCTGCAGGTGCAGGGTATCATCCCTAGGTAGACATATACTATAATGGTGTTATTTGCAGTAGAATACTTCAAGGTCTGTGATTTTAAAACTGGTTATGGTCTAACATCACTGGAGGAAGGTGGAAAGGAAAGTTAGTCAGGAATGATGCAGTTGTAACAAACGACACAGTCTTCTCAAAAAAATCTCAATTTATACAATATTGGAAATGACACAGATTGGATTAATGGGAGATTGGGAGATTTTACATTTTAGACCCAGAAGGGGCTACTAGTCCCTTCTGGAAGAAGGAAACTTGCCAAGAGGTGTTGGTCTATATTTTAGGCCCCTTTATTGGAGCCTGATTCTGTACCACTGAAGTCAATAAGTGCTTTACCATTGACTTCAATGGGAGCAGGATCAAGCTTGTGGGGATCAGTAACCCAAGGAAGAACTGGCGCTAACCTCACAGCTGGGAGATTGCTCCTCCTCAGGAAATACAATACAAATCTAGTGCATACAATACATTGTTAAATATTGTTGGAAAATACAGAACACACAGTCATATGAAGCAGTTCCAACTGGTTAGAAACCGCGGTGATGGGTGCTATTGGAAACCCGATGATAGAGAAGATAAAAGAAATATATATACCTATCTCATAGAACTGGAAGGGACCCTGAAGGGTCATTGAGTCCAGCCCCCTGCCTTCACTAGCAGGACCAATTTTTGCCCCAGATCCCTAAGTAGCCCCCTCAAGGATTGAACTCAGAACCCTGGGTTTAGCAGGCCCATGCTCAAACCACTGAGCTATCCCTCCCCCCCTAAGATGTGCTATGGCAGAAGAAAATGGTGCCATGCCATCTCTTTAGAGTAGGTTTGGAAAGTCAAATTACTCACCTGCCCTCCAGCAGACAGATCCCTCCATATTAGAAGCACCTAGTGTTAGCTGAAAGGTAGAGAGTAAACCCTTTCCTGCGTTAATAATGTATGATGAAATGTGACAAAAGCAAAGTTGCATGCACTCTATATCAACTCATTGCAGCTATAGAAGTATATTTTTGAAGAACAATATGTGGGGAAATAAAGACTCAGAGTTGTGATAAAACTCCCTGTTTTCACTTTGGGAACATGCTCTTGTTAAACAGTACTGACACGAAGTTGCACCCTTTGGACAAATTTGCAATTTTCCCCAGGTGAAATTTTTCTACATTCAAACAGAAATGTGGCTGTTTTCATTATAAATTGAAATGCCTCCTTTTTATTTTCACGGGAAAATTTGAGGCAACAATAAACTATTTAGGATCCCAGACAGCAACTACTTTTTCAGTCTGGAAGTCCCAGTGATGTCTGATCATTTTTTCTTGCAGCTCTAATTCCACACTCATCATTCTTAAAACTGTTTTTCTCTATATGCTCTAAATTTTATTGTATGGAGTTATAATAATCTATGAATTTAAAGCCCTAAGTCCCAGTAAACTTTGGCCCCATCAGTCACCTGTTTTGCAAAATTAAATGACTAGCATTCCAGTTGTCCTGTGTGCACTCACATTCACGCCAGCAGCGCAGGGAGGTACAAACTGTACTTGCTTCACCCATCAATAATTCCATGCTATGCAGTGGTAGAGGTATTACTGTTTTCCTCAGACCGGGATTCCATTAGGGGAATATTGCTTTATGTTTCAGACAAGAGACGTGCTTAATCTATTTGGGTTGTGCTGGCTATTCCAGGTTCTCTGGTGGGGTGGGAACTGTAGCTGGCTTGCACTACTATGATTGCACTGCTGTGAGTCCACAGCCTGGGTCCTGCCAATGAAACAATCAAGCCCTATATCTTAAGAACTTCCCTAGGATTTTTAGGTTTTGATTCTCATTTACACTAAGATCCCCTTATACCACTCTGGAAGTGAAGGGGGCCCGTATAATGGATGCCATTATAAAGGTTGACAGTTTTGTTAACCAGGGTAGTACTACTAGTTCTGTAAGATTAGGCACTTCATTTCATAAATATAAACATTCAAAATGTTTTTGGTCAACTCCGTCAACTAATTCAAATCTTTCTGAATCATCTGAATTGTTAAAAACAAAACAAAACCCCCAAACGCTTTTCATTGAAATTAAAATTCTCCTTTTCTGGTGCAGAAACAGGATAATCAAAGGTTCTTAACTCTCCCAGAACCTAAGCAACATTCATACTATACGCATCATCCACAGGAGTAAGGATGGTCTCAGAATGTTGGACTCTAGCTGCAAGGTATCGAGTGCCTCCTCCTTAGCCCTGCATGCCCTGAACACCAATAGAATGAACCCACATCCTTCAACTTCCTCTCCCCAGACATAAAGGGGAAAGAACAAAGATGAGTTTGTTGGGGAGGTGTAGCAAATCTGGGCATTGGAGGACTTAAGGGTGAACCAATGAATTTTAGGGTACTGCAGTCATGATTTGCTGAGGTGCTGAGCATTCACAGCTCCGAGATACTTACAACAGTGGGTGTTCCTCACCTCTGAAAATCAGGCCCGTAGCATTTTGCAGCAAGTGTTCAGCACTTTGCAAGATTGAGCCCTTAGTCATAAAAATATATTTTATATATAAAAATACAGCAGATTTCCTTCTAAAAATCAAATCTTGAGTGTTATTTCCCTCTGAGTATGTTTTTACACATTCTCAAAGAGACATCTGGGATTTACCGTGAACAGTGCAAAAGACTGTTTTATAGTTATTAGAA
Organism: Platysternon megacephalum; assembly: GCA_003942145.1. NCBI lineage: Eukaryota > Metazoa > Chordata > Testudines > Platysternidae > Platysternon > Platysternon megacephalum. The sequence continues at coordinate 12,756,381 of QXTE01000035.1, read as the reverse complement.
CACACACTGTAGTACCTTTAAACACCGATTGGAAAACAAAAAGTTGAAAAAAACTTTCAATCTCAAAGAAATTCTGGTCCGACTCGAACTTTTGCTTAGTGAATTGTAAACAAACTTCTTAGAATGCTGAGAGTTTTCTCATTTCTTTCCAGCAAAGGCAGACTCAAACACATCAAGTCCTGCTTTGAAGTAAACCTGAGCTGAATTGATGCTGTTCAGCACCTTTGACAAGGCTGCTTGAAGGGTCTCATTTGACTGATGTAGCTTGCAGTGCTCCAGTGCCTCTAGTAGTACTGAAAATTGGCTCATCTTTTCATCCAGCCTGTAAAGAATGTTTCTAAAAGAGAACAATGGAAAATGGTAAACGCTTTACTCAAACAGATGAAAACAATTACTTCATCACAAATCATCAAGGATCCCTCCAAGTACGAGCTATGCTTTACAAATGATGCATATTATCTATAGCAAACCTAGCCTGCAGCACACTGAAAAGATGTGTACATATTTATTCTGGTTTTCGAAAGTGCACCTGTCCATCGCTCTAGGTGCATGTACACTAAAAACATTTACAAAGCCTATGCAAGAACACCCAGACTCTTCCTTGCCCACTCAGTCATTCAGGATTCAATTGAACTCAGATACTTAGGCCCATAATTCCCCTCTTGAAGTATCTCATGTTCTCAGCGGGATTGCGTTTATTCCCCCTTTTAAAAGATTTTAGTTATTACTGGGGAGCCTATATATGAAAGAAATATTTTCTTTCCTCTCTGCTCCTGTTGCTTATTTCCCACTTTAATGTCATAGTAGGGAGAAATCCTGGTCACACTGAAGACAATGCAAAACTCTCACTAACTTCAGCAGGAACATTATATCACCCATCGTCCTCTGTGACATCATCACCAGTGCAACCATCTTTAATATTGCAGACTAAAGTCAGAGAATACATTAAAGCAGGGATCAGCAACCTTTGGCACGCGGGAAGCGGGAACCTCTGCGGGAAGCAGCATGGGCCGCTTCCCGCAGCCCCTCTGGCCTGGAACGGCCGAACCTGCGGACGCTCCAGGTAAACAAACCGTCACGGCCCGCCAGTGGATTTCCCTGACGGGCTGCGTGCCAAAGGTTGCCGATTCCTGCACTAAAGGAATAGAAAACTCCTACAAAACAAAGACTTGTGTTTTCAGGCAACATCCTTAGGAATTAACAAAAAATAACCAAAGAGAAATACAGACAACATAAGATATGAGCAGAATTATTTAAACAGGACCCAATCCTGAAGTTGCTATTGCAGGAAAACCTACTACCAGATTCTTTGGGAACTTTATCTGTGTAAAGTGTTGCAGGATTGAAATTAAAGTTATTCAATGGTTTTCATGAGACTTCTGTAGGTCTTTAAGAGCAGTAATCTAAACGTAGTAATCATTATACCAATTAGATAATGATGTAAATATCATAAAACTCTACCCTAGGGGCGCCTTTGATTGCAAACCAAAGTGTGTGAAGTTTCAGTTAAAAAGGCCATAAATGATTCTGTGCAGGACTTTATCCAGAAAAACACAGGGAGGAAGAAATTCCATAGCACGAACACGAAAACAGTAACAAAGAAAGCAGGACAGCCGAGACACTACATTAGTAACTTAATTACAAGACAGGCCCAGTGGCAACTCCAAATTAGTAATAAAACTGCCATGGATATTCACCTGGAAGATAGAAGACTACAAAAGAGTATCTGTTGCAGATTACTATCAGAGTCTTCTAATTACCAGTCTACAAGAGGGAGTGGTAATGAAGTGGCAGGATAAATGGCAACTCAGAACAGCCACTTATGCTCAGTAGTGTTTTGTGTATAGCAGTGTGTAAACAAAATGCTATGAATAAAGAGCGACATTTTCCAAGTATACGTATTTCTTACTAGCCTTACCTATTTCTAATTCGTTTGCTCTTACAGGGAGTATTAAGTACCCAAACAATAATTAGCATGGTGCTGTAGGAATGATAATCTTTGTATCCTCCAGCAGGATAGCACCTAGCATATTTTGAGTGCTACACCAAAAAAATAATCATTATCAACGTGTGTGTGTGTGTGGGGGGAAACTGCACGAGTAAAACAGGGCAGTGCCCACTTCAAAGATCCGTTTAACATGATTCTGTTACATGTGAACATGATGTACCATAAATTCAAAGGTGACTGGATTATGCTGCCTGTAGTCACAGGACTACTGTGTAGTATAGTGAGTGAAATCGGTGCATGCTGATAGCCAGAGAGGTTTTTTTTAAGGTGAGTTGAGGGAGCACTGCTAGCCTTGCACTGGGTCCCAGAGCAGTCATGCCCTCAGGGAAGTTATGGGTGAATGAGTTATGTAGCATACCATACTGCTCCTTGAGGGCTGGATCCTACTTGCTCTGAAGTCCAGGCTTCTGCATTGACTTCAAAGGGAGTAGGATCAAGTTCTTTCAGAGGATATGTGCATGCCCCCCTCATGTAGTGATCAATGGTTCCTTGTCTAGTTGGCAGCCGGTATCAGGTGGAGTGCCCCAAGGGTCGGTGCTGGGGCCGGTTTTATTCAATATCTTCATTAACGATCTGGAAGATGGTGTGGACTGCACCCTTAGCAAGTTTGCAGATGACACTAAACTGGGAGGAGTGGTTGATACGCTGGAGGGTAGGGATAGGATACAGAGGGACCTAGACAAATTAGAGGATTGGGCCAAAAGAAATATGATGAGGTTCAACAAGGACAAGTGCAGAGTCCTGCATTTAGGACGAAAGAATCCCATGCACTGCTATAGACTAGGGACCGAATGGCTGGGCAGCAGTTCTGCAGAAAAGGACCTAGGGGTTACGGTGGACGAAAAGCTGAATATGAGTCAACAGTGTGCCCTTGTTGCCAAGAAGGCTAATGGCATTTTGGGTTGTATAAGTAGGGGCATTTCCAGCAGATCGAGGGATGTGATCATTCCCCTCTACTCAGCACTGGTGAGGCCTCATTTGGAGTACTGTGTCCAGTTTTGGGCCCCACACTACAAGAAGGATGTGGATAAATTGGAGAGAGTCCAGCGGAGGGCAACAAAAATGATTAGGGGGCTGGAGCACATGACTTACGAGGAGAGGCTGAGGGAACTGGGATTGTTTAGTCTGCAGAAGAGAAGAATGAGGGGCGATTTGATAGCTGCTTTCAACTACCTGAAAGGGGGTTCCAAAGAGGATGGATCTAGACTGTTCTCAGTGATAGAAGATGACAGAACAAGGAGTAATGGTCTCAAGTTGCAGAGGGGGAGGTTTAGGTTGGACATTAGGAAAAACTTTTTCACTAGTAGGGTGGTGAAGAACTGGAATGGGTTACCTAGGGAGGTAGTGGAATCTCCTTCCTTAGAGGTTTTTAAGGTCAGGCTTGACAAAGCCCTGGCTGGGCTGATTTAGTTGGGTTTGGTCCTGCTTTGAGCAGGGGGTTGGACTAGATGACCTCCTGAGGTCCCTTCCAACCCTGAGATTCTATGATTCTAT